>CAKAOI010046268.1:10798-64711 GCA_916701655.1 Sebastiscus albofasciatus | reverse complement strand
TGCAGGAGCTTTACACCCAGCGGTGCCTCAGGAAGTCCCTGAGGATCATTAAGGACACGACACATCCCCACAACAACCTGTTCTCCCTCCTGCCCTCTGGTAGGAGATACAGGACCCCCAGGACTCACACCAGCAGACTGAGGAACAGTTTTTTCCCCCAGGCCATCAGACTTTTAAATCTACAATTCAATTGACACATTCTTCACAAAATATATCCTATACTGTATATACTGTATATATTCTTAATACATATGTTCTTAATATGCCTGTATATGTTGTTAATATGCCCTTCTATAAAGTATTTCCTTTTATAATTGTAATGTAAATGTAATTGTAATGTAAATGTAATTATAATGTAAATGTAATATAATTTATTATTTTAATGGAGCTTCCCGGCAAAAAGTATTTCACACGTTTGTACCTGTACAACCGGTGTGACAATAAACATCTTGAATCTTGAATCTTGAATACCTTTTGGAAATGTAAACTGCTGCCGGATAATAGGTAAAAAACATAACTCCCTTAAGGTTTGCGCTGAGAAGTCTATGTGACTGAGTCATGGAGTAACATAATGGGGCTACCGATTTTCCCAAAAAGTCATTTAACAAACGATACTGCTGCTCTGAAGGTATTTCCAGAATGCTCAAATATGCTTTTGTTCATCTGCATAAAAATATTCCACCTGCTGCTAAATAAAAAAAGATTTTGACCCTGTTTTCCAAATAAAAAATGATAGCTGGTTTGCTCAGTTTAATACGTATATTTTTGGTATATTTTATATTTTCATACAAAACATTATTTCTGATAATTTCAGAAATGTTTTAAATATCATCTTTTTTATTGTGTTTTTTCATCCAGATGGTTTGAAGAGTCTTTGAGGATTCTGGAAATATCAGTGGTGAGTTTTGTCAAAGGACCTTCTGTAGGTGACCTGTGACAGAGGCATGAATACAAGTGCGTGTAAAAACACAAACGCACGCTCCGATCGGATCACGTCACATGCCACCTTCACTTTATAACACCGGCCGATAAAACCTCACTGTCTATTCATGTACCAGGCTTTACTTAGAGCTCTGTAGTTATCAAAGGTCAAACAAATCAAACGGGAGGCTAATTCGGATAGAGGTGACCCTGTGTGTGCGAGAGTGACTGACTGGATACTGACACTATAAATATATGTATGCATGGTGTTGACAGCTGTGACAGGAGGGTGTGTGTGTGTGTAATTTAAGTATTAGATCTGCTATTGACATACAAACTGCCGTGGCCCCTCAAAGCTCTTGAATAACATTTCAACAGGTGTTTCCATGACAGTTTCTGCAGGTTGATACTCAAACCACTGACTCTTTGAACAAAATAGTAGTAATATGGAAACAGTAGTTTATGTCACCCCACAAACAATGCTTCCAGAAAATACAAATTAGTGGAACCTGTATAAGATTTTTTTTTTATTTTCTTAACGTCACAAAGCTCACTAAATTGAATTTCCATTTGCAATCCAGTGATATATTATAATTAGAAATGCCCTGATCCTTATCTGAGTCCTTTGATATCGAATATCTGCCAACACAGACCGCTTATGTTTACTTAAATGTTGATTAAATATGTATCTGAAAGGTGTAGGCTACTAAATTTGGTCTACCTTGTTTTTCACAAGCTACGTGATCCAAATATTGAAATGTCCTGATTTGAAACGCTTAAATTATTTATATGATATAGATGAAAGTTTAACTGAGAGAATCTAGGGTGTCAGGACATTTCACATTCACACATCCATTAAAATGTGACTCAGGTCATCCCTAATTCTATGTTAAATGTTGAAATATACTATACGATGACTTTTTATCACTTTTTTCGACATACTATACAATGACTTTTAAAAAAAAAAAAAAAAATTCCGCATACTATACGCTGACTTTTTTCGACATACTATGACTTTTAAATGTTTTTTTGACATACTATACTATGACTTCTTTAAATATTTCGGCATACTATACAATGAATGTTTATTTTTTTGACATACTATACTATGAATTCTTTTTAAATATTTTTTCTACATACTATTTTGTGACTTTTTTCAACATACTATGACTTTTGAATTTTTTTTCGACATACTATACTATGACTTTTTTTCATGAAATTTTTCGACAAACTATACTATGATTTTTTTCAATATATTATACTATGAATTATTTCGACATACTATACTATGACTTTTATTCATTTTTTTTTTACATACAATACTGTGACTTTTTTTCAACAAACTGTAATATTGTTTTATCACTCTTTTCAACATACATGACATGTTTTTACTTTACAGAGACCTGACTCCATCGTGATATTTTGGATCAAGCTGCACTTGACGGGCGGACTGCAGGATAGATCGCAGGGCACCGCTGGGACCAGAGGACGTGGACTCTGTGTTTACATCAAAGATGTTTGGTGCTTAAACATGGTCAAAGTTGATGAACAATGTTTTCCTGATGTCAAAATTTTAATGTTAAGCTGCCAGCCATATTATCTGCCTAGAGAATTCACCAGTATTTTTGTTGCTTCCGTTTACATTCCTCCTCAAGCAAATTAAAAAAAATGTACTACAGGAATGCACTACTGTTTTTGTTTTGATTTGTCATGTTTTTCTTGTGTAGCAAAAATGGACTAGGCTACTACTGCATTTCATTGTACAACCTTTCGTCGCAGAATGACAATAAATGATCCTTGAGCCTCGAACCTCTATGACAATTTGCATAGCATATTATACTCTCATTTTCTTAATAATTGTCTGACATTTGTATGTCATATATATAATTTGACTTTTTGTTTTTATTCTTACATACTATAATATCGCTTTTTTCGACACACTAGTATGACTTTTTTCGACATGCTATACTATAATTTTTTTCAACATACTATGTTATAAGTTTTTTCGACATACTATATTATAACTTTTTAAAAAAAATGTTCTTACTAAACTGAATTTTTTGTGACTTCTTATTCATTAATTTTTCGACATACTACACTGACTTTTTTATCATTAAATTTTTCAACATACTATACAATCACTTTTTTATCATTAAATTTTTCGACATACTATACTATGACTTTTTTATCATTACATTTTTTTACATGCTATACTATGACTTTTTTTCTTTACATTTTTCAACATATTATACTATGACTTTTTTCATGAATTTCATAGAATTTTTCGACATACTATATTATGACTTTTCTTCAAAAGTTTTTTCGCCATACTATACAATGACTTTTTTTCTTGACATTTTTGTTAATTAAACATTTTGGTACGTATACTGTGATGGAAGATGCACTCACCTTGCTGTAAGGGCTGCTGTCGGTGGAACTCAATCGGAGCCACGATGAAGCTGGTCTGACCCAACGGGTTCCAGTGGTGCAGCACCCTCAGCGTCCACAAGCCGGGCCTCAGGGGCGGGGTGAGCGGTGGCCTATAGTGGGTGACCTCAGCGGAGGCGTCCACCAGGATGTCGTAAGTGGCGGCGATGACGTTGGTGGGGTCGATCCACACCACTGTGGCCGTCAAGTTGCTCTGGCTTCGACTCCAGCGCTGCACGGCCACCGGCTCGTCCTTGGGCCCCAACAGGCCCCCCCAGTTCCTGAAGAGACGCTCCTTAGGATCCCAGTCTGCCCCAACCTGAAGGACAGGAAGAGTCAGAATCACTCTTTTCGGACTGACTCTCAGATTGCTGGGATGCACAGTTTATCAGTCAGCTCAGGGGTATCTGGAAATAGTTGCATATGGGTGATTTAAGAATGGTTTTAAGTTCATATGAATACATTAGTGTGTGTGTGTGTGTGTGTGTGTGTGTGTGTGTATGTGTGTGTGTGTGTGCGTGCGTGCGTGCGTGCGTGTGTGTGTGTGTGTGTGTGTCTGCGTGCGTGCGTGTGTGTGTGTGTGTGGGTGTCTGACCTGGACATGTTGCAGCCTGTTGGTGGGGTGGGCGGGGCTGGCCAGGGTGAAGTGGTCTTTGGCTGTCACCCAGGTCTCCAGGCTCTCCAGCTGGGTGGAGGCTCTGTTAGTGGCCACGTGACCCACCAGGTAACCCTGGAACTGGTCTGCGAGGAAGTAGAGGTGGACCGACACTGGGTGGTTCATGGCTATGAATCTGAGAGAGACACATACATACCGTACAGAGACCATGTCTGCAATAGAGTGGAAATACATCTTTTCTCTCTGTGTTGTCTTTTCATCCACATTAAATTAAGGTTATTGATAACATGGTAAATATTATAACTGATAAACATCAAAATTACCTTTGTTAC
This sequence comes from Sebastiscus albofasciatus, assembly GCA_916701655.1. Classification (NCBI taxonomy): domain Eukaryota; kingdom Metazoa; phylum Chordata; class Actinopteri; order Perciformes; family Sebastidae; genus Sebastiscus; species Sebastiscus albofasciatus. The sequence goes on along the minus strand of CAKAOI010046268.1, from coordinate 60,415 downwards.
GACTTTTTATGACATATTTTAAGATGACATTTATTTTTACATTTTTATGCCATACCGTACTATGATTTTTTTTTAACACTTATATAGCACAATATACTATGACTTTATGATGTTTTTATGACATACTATACTGTGACATTTCTTTAATGATAAACTATACTATGACTTTTTTAATGACCTTTTGTGAAATTTTTATGGAATTCTATACTATGACATTTTATAGCATACAATGATTTAATTGACATTTTTGACATACTATACTATGGCATTTCTTATGACACTATACTATGACATTTTTTTTTACATTCATGACACACTATACTATGACTATTTTGTGCCGTTTTGTAACATACTAGTATGACAATCTTTTATAACATACTACACTATGACATTTTTATGACATTTTATACTAGCATACTAACATTTTAAATGTCATACTATACTGTGACATTTCTTTTACATTTTTATAGCTTGCTATTCTATGACATTTTTATGACACACTATGCTGTAACTTTTTCATGACATTTTGTATGACAAACTATACATGGCTTACTATATTGCTACTATTTTATTGCTTATTATTACATACTACACTACGACCATTTTTATGATTTTGTTATGGCATGCTATACATTTATATTTATTATGATATTTTTAGTGGCATACTATACTACTTTTTTGATATACTACTTTTTGTGGTATTTTTGTCCTACTATAACATTTTGTAACAATTTTATGGATACTACGACTTTTTTCATGGCATGCTATATTACAACTTTTGTTATGACCTTTTTTTTATCACATTTTCAAGGATACTACGTCACTTTAAAGGTCCCGTGTTATGCTAATTTTCAGGTTCATACTTGTAATTTGTGTTTCTACTAGAACATGTTTACATGCTGTAATGTTCAAAAAACCCTTTATTTTCCTCATACTGTCGGCCTGAATATGCCTGTATTTACCCTCTTTCTGAAACGCTCCGTTTTAACGCATTTTGTCGGAATTGCAACGGAATTGCAACAGAATTGCGTTGCTAGGCAACAGCTTTTGTCCATGTTTACTTCCTGTCAGCTGATGACATTCACATACACTGCAACCAGGAATAAACTGGGACACATTTAGAATGTTTATGTTTAAATTGTGTCAAGGGTCTAAATATTGTATATTTGTGACATCACGAATGGGCAGAAATCCTGACAGCTTGTTTCAAATGCAGAGTTTCTGAATACGGGCTGTGTGTATTTCTCCATGGATTGAGTGTTTCGATACTTTCACAGTATTTATATAGGACTTAAGCCTGCTTTATAATAGAAAAACATGAAAATCTCACTTTTTTATAATATGGGACCTTTAATTATATTTTTCATGACATACTGTATCATTATTTTTTATATTTTTATGGCATTTTTATGGCATACTATACTATGACTTTTTAAATGAAAGTTTTAATAACAATTTTATGGATATAATGACATTTTTTATGACATTTCTATGGCATACTATAACAGGGGTTTTTAAAGTTTTGATGACTGAGTGCCATTTTAGGGGGCCAGCATATGATTGAGGGCTGCACAGGAAAAGCGCACACATAAAATATCTTTTCCATCTCACTTCCACATTAAACTGCAGATTTGTCCATCAAAATCCCTAACTTTAGCTAACAGCACTAGCATTGACGACAGAACGTAACGCCCATGACACTCGTGAAGTGCAACTACAGTAGTTGTCATGCAACCAGTAAGTATTATGAAAGTATTGAAATGATGTTTCAAATATAATACACACATTTCATGTCACGTCAGGGGCCGCACTTAGGGCTGCCACTGACCCGCGTGCTGCACTTTGAGACACTACGCCCAGTAATTACCCCGAGCCTTGGATAGCAATGAGCTACCACTCGATCAAATCACTTTTTAAACTGGTGAATCAGCCTGACAAAAGAAACACAACGATATTAACAACAACACCAGTAGCACCTGATCAGCTGTACTGAAGCATAAAATAAGTGATCACAGATAGTCAGAGACGACTGGGTGTAGCAAAAGCAGCACAGACCCTGTTTGTTAAAGCGTTAACTCCATACAAACACACTGCTCACTAGTTGTCTGCAGTAATGCACAGTTTTCCAAAGCAAGAAAAAGAAAAAATGTCACCGTCTGCTTGTTTATGATTAAGTGTCAACAAAAACTTGCAAAGAAACAAGCACAAAGTACTAATGTGGATGGAACCATGTTTCAAATGCATCTATATTAGGTGTGCATGTGGTCCGAGATGTTGCTCGACTGAAATCACAGGTTAAAGGGAACAGACTAGTCCTGTTTCAACCCCCCTCCCGCCCCCCCACCCCCACCCTCGTCTTCCCCTTCACACACACTTCCCATAATGATGCCCCCACCCATTCTAGGCACCAATCCCCACCCGAACTCCCTTCAACAAGTACCTCCTTGTACCTACTGCGGGTCTCCACCCCCCACACACACACTCATACTGCTGGAAAAATCCAGTCTGTGCTGACACTGTAGCCTGATTGTACCCCAGGACAAGCTGCCGGTATCTTTATATTTAATTTGGACTCCCAAACACCAGTGGTGGGGAGTTTAGTGGAAAGACGCATTTCATCTGGCAGTCCTCCTCGCTCCCCTCAGACAGTGATTGGGCAGTTCGTCTCTCAGCCTAAATTTACTGACCCAACGACTAAATGCCTTGTACAAAGCACCCTATTACACTCACGGACTATACATAAGATCCATACTGGCTTTTAACAGAAACAATTCTAGTAAAGAGTTTTGTTCTCACACCTTTAGTTCGCTTCATTTAGTCCAAACCAATTCGAAAATGATCCATCGTTGCCTTAGTTCTGGTCTGTTTCCTGTCCACACTGACTAATTACAAACAAACCAAGAGCTGTGACGGACAGGTAACTCACTGAATGGACAGTTTTGGTGACGGTCATCATCATCACAACTCAGGCGTTTATTTATCTTCTCCGATTCCACAAATCTGATAATTAATAATCGAGAAGGCAACTGAGGCCTGTACTGCGAAGCGAGTTCAACATACTCAGGGTATCTTCTCGTTATCTGGCTTAACAACCGCGAACCGCTAAGCGGTCCTGCGAAGGTGGTTATCAACTCGGTAAACCAACACAGAGTTTCTCAGTCTGGCTATGAGCGTGTTCACATAAATGGGGCGGTGTTTGCAGCATCTGACCAATAACAAACATGGTCAAGTCTAATGTCAGCAGAGCGGCACATTTTACAAAGGAGGAGCAAACTATAATATTATACTAATACGAAGAAGTTAAACACATAATCCAGACTAAAAGAAACACAGCTGAAGCTGCCAAATGCAGGAAGGACAGCTGGCAAAAGAAAAAAATGCCGATGTGTGAATTTGTAAATTAAGAGATTTATTAATTTAACAGAAGACTGAAAAGTCAGATATAGTCGTCTAGATGGGGCAGTGAAATATAAATAGCGTTCAGAGTATACTGGATGATTAGATTACACTTCCTGTCCTTCCTGCATTTGTCAGTTTAAACTGTGTTGCTTTTAGTATGGATTATAACTTAAACTTCTTCGTCTTTGTGTTATATTATCATACGATCTGCATAGTGAGCTCTTATTGGTCAGTAGGCGGTGCTTTTATATGAATTGATCTCTTATCTGGAACATAACCTGCTCTGCAGGTTAGCTATTCAGCATCAGTTACCATGGTGATCTACCCTGGTAAGATGTGGACGGAAAACCCTGAAGTTACCCCGCTAACCCCAAATCCTGCTTCGTAGTGCAGGCCTCAGGACTTCATGCCTTAAATAGTGGCAAACGAGGAAAAAAAAGAGGTGTCTTGTATCGTACTGACTACCAAAGGAAATGTACACACCGCTTTCACATATCACTCAAGAGGTTTCTTGACAATTCACAATCTGCAGCTGAATTTCACTGCAGTTTCTTTTGAATATGTGCTAATATCACATATCTACCATCACTAAATAATGTGGTTTGTCTGCTTTGCTTTTACAGATCAACAGATCAGACAAACTGCAGCAGAAATCATGTGGAACTGGACCAAGGACCCACTTTTCATGGAATGTTTTGGTCTAGTTGTTTGGTCTACAACAGAGTTACAATGACAGCTTATAAACCAACCCATATAATACAAACCAAATGGGCAAACACGCAAGTGATTGTTTGAAATGAACCAAACAGGTTCAGCATGACAGAATAATGTCTACAACCACCATTTAATTTATGGTTCTGTCTCAGGGGGCCGCATGGGAAGAGTCTACTTGATTTAGAATTGAACAGAACTTATGCCCTCTAACTGGGATCAGTGAGATTGTTCAAACTGAAATCAACTTGTGCACCCCGTACACAAACTCCTGCAACACCCATGAACCCCCGAAACTCATCAAGAACCCCTGGAATGCCTCCAAGCGTCTCTTCATTACTTAAGAACCTCTTGGACCATCATGAAGAACTCTTGTAGCCTCTTAAAAACCAACTAGAGCTCATTTACCACATTAAGGACCGCCCAAATCCTTTCAATGCAGGAACTTCTTCTAAGACCTTTTAGACTCTGTAAAGATCTTCTGGGACCCCCTCAAGAACCACCTGGTACCATGGATGTACTAACATATAGTATGGGAATTACACAACTGGCTCACCCACTTAACAGCTCTCACTAAACTAACATCTGAATGCTTTTACCTGCAGCTGTTGTCATTGGGATGGCCCTGCAGTGAACTGGCGGCACGTGACAGTCCCATACGAGCGAAGGCGTGGTAGTGGCTGAGCGTAGAGTCTGGTATACTGGCAGGGCCGTCCGTCTCCTGCTCATAGACGTTTTCCCAGTAGGCCTGGAGGCCCGGGGTGCCTGAGGCATACGATCCAAACAGGTAGGAGTCCAGCTGGTTGATGATCTCCTGACTGACGCTGGCTTCAAACTTTCTGGCAAAGAAAGTGGGTCTGGACGCTTGCTGTGGTCGGAAAAACAGACGAGAGACGAAGAGGGATGATTATAGTAAGATCAACTTTGACCTTCAATGAAAAAATAAGTGTAGTTAGTTAGTTAACATTAACCCCTTAGACATTCCCTGTCTGGATAGGTTTTTGTTGTGTGGAGTGGACACAGCACTATTTTAAGAGGAGACACATTGGGCCTCATTGACGAAAATGGAACACGGCAACGCGGATAATTCTCATAGTTGTCACCCATTCCTTCATCTCGCACCGCATTTTCGCATCTCACTGGAGATAAACGGCTTTAAACCTCTTTAATCTAACCACTGAGTAGACTGCAGAGGGACTAACTCAATATCTAGAGCCTAGTTGACCCGTTGTGGTTCAATAATGATCGAGGCTCAATGACGCTTTTCTGAAATGGAAAACTAATTCATCATCTAAGTTCAACAGTATTCTCCCATCATGCAACACTGTGGGGACATCCACTACGTGGAAGTTTGAATCATTTAATTTTTCTTCTTTTGGGGATGTAAATAAAACATTTGGTGTCTAAATTATACTGTTTTTATCTCTGTTGGAATAGTTACTGTTGAAGGAAAGAAGAACATTAATATAACAGCTGATTCAACACATTTGAACAGAAGTGTGACACTTTACATGGAAAAAGACAAAATATATCTGAGAACCTTCTATGGAAAGCCAAGGTAAGGACAAGTGAAATCACAGACACACACTTTGTCATGTGGCCCACTCTGGAGGAAAGAAGGGCGTGGTTTATGATGTCATCAGGAGGGTGTGACCAGCGAGCCAGGAAACCCCAACATAATGAGAGCCATGCGGACTGCCCAGGCTGCACCAGGCCAGATTTATCTGTGAGGTTATTCTGGTGCTGTTACCTAACAATCTGTGTCCTTACACAGCTAAAGACAACAGTGGAAACCACTAGTTACAGACTCAGGAAGGATTTTAGTTTCCTTCATCAGAGATCAGAGGAAACTTATATAAAAGTGCTTTTCCTGTATGTTCTCTGAAGGAGGTCAGCCAAATTCAAGCAGCAGCTCTCTGGTTGGAGCTGCTCCAGCTTTATTTAGTGAAGACTGAACAGGTTTCAAAGTTGTGAACATGCTGCTGTGAATTTTTCTCTTTTAGTTTATTTCTATTTTGCACTAGAGCTATAGCTAATAACTATTTCATGATAGATCTTTCAATTATTTCTATTAAAAGATATAACTTGTTTTGTCCGATCACATAGTCCAAAACACCAAATTCATAACGATATGAGACAAAGAAAAGCAGGGAAATATTTGTAAATAAGAGTTTGATGGAGGAGTTTTTAATGGCTATATATATATGGCTATATATTATAATAATTGCTCTGTAAGTACTGCAACAATTATTTCAATTATTAATTAATCTGCTGATTATCTTCTTGGTTATCAGATTAGTCGTTTGGTCAATAAAATAGTTCCTAATGCCCAAATTGATATATATATACTCAAACCTGTTTTGCCCAAAATAGGATATCCAACTTTACTATCATAGAAGAGCAGTAAATATTTACATTTGAGAAGCTGGAATCTTTATTAGTTATGTTAAATAACTTAAAATGATTCATCAATTATCAAATTTATTGCTGATTAATTTTCTGTTGATTGAAAAATCAAGTATTTCACCCATGCAAATAATGATAATTTCCATTATCAATTAATCAGTCAATAATAGTCAATGTTAACTCGTTTATGCAAATTCGTTTTAACGCCACTAATTTCTTTAATGCATTAACATAACTTTTTTAGGTTGTAGCGGGCTCAGTTTTAAAGCTAGAGTGAAGATACTAAATATAGACTATCATGTGAAACTAGAAAACCTGAGGAATCCATTGGTACCAACCATGTCATACTGATTTGTTGCTAAGGAGGCTAAATAACGCTCCAAGCTTACACAAAATTTTTGCGAGGAAAAACCGTCATGGCCATTTTCAAAGGGGTCCCTTGACCTCTGACCTCAAGATATGTGAATGAAAATGGGTTCTATGGGTACCCACAAGTCTCCCCTTTACAGACATGCCCACTTTATGATAATCACATGCAGTTTGGGGCAAGTCATAGTCAAGTCAGCACACTGATACACTGACAGCTGTTGTTGCCTGTTGGGCTTGAGTTTGCCATGTTATGATTTAAGCATATTTATTATGCTAAATGCAGTACCTGTGAGGGTTTCTGGACAATATTTTTTGTTATTAATTGATTTCCAATAATAAATATATACATACTTTTGTATAAAGCAGCATATTTACCCACTCCCATGTTGATAAGAGTATTAAATACTTGACAAATCTCCCTTTAAGGTACATTTTGAACAGATAAAGAATGTGCGAATAATTAGCGATTAATTGCAATTAACTATGGACAATCATGCAATTAATGGCAATTAAATATTTTAATCGATTGAGAGCCCTAATTTGATAATTTCCCAGAGCCCAATGTGACTTCTTCATATTACTTCATATAACCCCAGAAATATTCATGTTACAAAAACATAAAACAGAGAAAAGCAACAACTTCTCACATTAAAGAAGCTGGAATTGGGACACCTGCTTGGTAAATTACAATTAATCAATTTATCAAACTTGTTGCAGATGAATTTTCTCTCAACTGTCTAATAATTTCACGCATGGATTTCCCTCACTCTTTGGTTTATGTGATCTTAACTGGATCCTGACTGAGAAAAAGATCAGCAAACTCAAACACACTGCACAAAAACCTTCATCTTTCAAAAACAGGTCTCCAGTTTATAAGACATTTTAATCTCAAATAATCTCAACTGGTAAAATAATGGAAATAAAGTGTGTGTGTGTGTGTGTGTGTGTGTGTGTGTGTGTACTACTGTACATACTTTACATGTGTGTTCCTGACCCTTACATTCAGGACTCTGTGCGTCTTTTTAGCTGACGAACCCCGGCATTATGATAATGACAACCTTAGAAACCTCAGCAGCAACTAGCTACAAAGCTCTAAAAATACCAACGGCCTCAAGTGTACAGCTGTTTCCAGGATCAGCTCTTCTTATAGAAACCATCAGTACCTCCACCACAAGACGCTGTCTTCAAGTCTGTCGTTACAGGGAGCCAAGGACCGCCTGTTGTAAGTAAAAGCTGCACTGCTAATTTGTGAATACGAAGCTATTCTGGTCGCCGGCCACCGAAGCCCTGAGAGGACCGGGTGGGCAGAACAGAGAGACTGAACATGATGACTGTTATCTCTGAGCTCTACCGCTCATTAAAGGGCTGCAACATTATCACATTTGATACAAAAAAATCCAAACAATGCTCACCCTGGGAAAACTTCTTGATTACTGAGAAGTTAAAACCACATCTGTCGTATTTAATGTCATCGGTTGTGGCAGAAAAGTCAAGAAATAAAACACAGGGTTTCTTATACTTTTAAAGAAATAATCTTACACGACATTGTCGACAACCAGTAAACCAGAGCCATGTTTCTTTCTGTCTAAAGTAAGTACAGTTACTCACGTTTTTATCTGTTCAGAATGTACCTTAAAGGGAGATTTGTCAGATGTTTAATACTCTTATCAACATGGGAGTGGGCAAATATGCTGCATTATGCATATGTATGTCTATATTTATTATTGGAAATCAATTAATTAATCCATTATGAAAGGAAAACTCTATGTAGAAAAAAAAGGGCTGGCACCTGGAAGCGCGGCAGATCCGAGGGCTTGAAGTCGTTGGGTGAGCAGCCACACCAGTCCACAATATGCTTGTACTGGCATTTACATCCCAGTTTGCGGTTCCAGTTGGTGAGCCTCAGGTTATTGTCCACCATGGTTTCACAGTGGGCGCTGTTCTCCAGCACGGTGTGAAAAAATGACTGGAGGAAGAGGCACAGAGTACAGAGAGACAGACTGATTAAGGATCTTCATGTATTAGTCTCATAATGGTATTGTTTTAGTTAGATTTATGGTTTCAGACCATTCCTGGGTTGTTTTAAAGTGCTATCTAGTATGAAATCTTTTAAATGATTGTATTTTATTATATTTTATATTCACATTTCTGTCTAATTCTGATTTGTGGCATATTTTGTTTGTCTGTGACTCACTGTTTTGCAGCCTTGGCAAGAACACTCTTGAGAATGACATTTTTAATCTTAATGAGGTTTTCCTGGTTAAATAAAATAAAACAGTTTAACCTTTGAAATTGAAAACATTGTGGAAAATGACAATCACATTTTCCTAGAGCCCAAGGTAACGTCTTCAAACTGCTGCTCCAAAACCCAAAGATATTAAATTTACAATGATACGAGCTGCAATACCTCCCATTTTATAAACTGGATTAGGTAAATGTTTGTTACTTTTACTTGATAAATGATTATTTCCAAAAGTATGAAGTCAAGGACCGCTTTCACAGTCTTTTTCAGATTCTCGGTGGGACTAACAGTTGATTGCTGTAACTAAACTGTTGAAGTGCACAAGTTATTCTTCTTCTAGCATTTTTGTCAGTTACGAAACAGCTTGAGGTGCATTACGTACCACCTCCGTCTGGACAGGAGTAGATCTGACCCTAATTCACATGTAGCTCAGGAAAACCAAGACTGATGCAATCAGAGATGCATATACATAAGTGGTTAGATGTAAATGAGAGCGTCTCAAATCTCATCTGGACATTTAATCTTTCAAAAGGTATAATTTGCAAGAATTTCCTAAAAAAACAATGTATAGACTGAAACCACCAATAACAGGGTGTGCAGCCTGTTGAGGTGGTTAAATGCTGCCGCTTTGTCACACCATCAGACACTCTGTTTTGCACATAGAATCTAAAGGGTTACTCTGTGTGCGTGTGTGTGTGTGTGTGTGTGTGTGTGTGTGTGTGTGTGTGTGTTTACCTCAGCAGGCAGCAGTGTGTAGGCGTAGAAGCGCTTCATGCTGTTGACCAGCTCGTCTCGGGAGTTCACCACATAGTCCACAAAGGGCCGGTTGAGCAGGAACCAATCAGAGCCTCCGTCTACCGCAATGCCCTCTGGGATCTTACGGTCCCCGAGCCGCCACATGTGGGTGTCACACTCGTAGAAGAGACGGTCCAGACCCTGTTTACGGATGAAACTGAGAGGAGACCCAGGCATCCAGTGTTAAGCTGATTACTCAAACTGACAAACTGTATAGATACTTTCACCTGAGACACATTTACTATCATATGTAGAGACACTTGTACTGTATCTTGTAGATGAAGAAGAAAAAGAAGAAGAATAGGCAGAGGAGGAAGAGGAAGGAGGAGAAGAAGAAGAAGAAGAAGAAGAGAAAGAAGAAGACAAAGTGGAAGAAGAAGAAGAGGAAGAAGAGGAAAAGTAGAAGAGGAAGAGTCAGGAGGAAGAAGACAAAGACGAAGAATAAAAAGAAGAGGACGAAGAAGAAAAACAAGACTAAGAGGAGGACGAAGAGGAAGAAGAAGAGGAGGAATAGGAAGAGGAGAAGAAGAAAAAGAAGAAGATGAAGAAGAAGAGGATGAAGAGGACAAAGATGACAAAGAAGAGGACGAAAAAGAGGACAAAGAAGAAGAAGAGGAGGAAGAAGTAAAAGAAGAAGAAGAAAGAGAGGAAGAATTACATTTTTTACACTCTGTTGTTGTTATTCATTACATTATGACAATTACCTCCCTACAAAAAAATAAGATCACCATCATCAGAGTAAAACAAACACTCTCTCGCTCTCACCGTGCGTTGTCTCTGCCGTGAGACTTGATGAAGTTCATGTTGCGGTATTTGGACAGGAAAGCCACCAGCTGTTCATTGGTCCTGAAGAGAGACAGCAGCTGTCAATCATCCACTCAGAAACACACCTCCAGCATCTCATTGTGTCAACTCTGCTTACACTTTGTTCATCTATAAGGCAGAATTAATGTTTTATAGCCAACCTAGCTGAGTGGCTCCAGACTGAAATGTCTCAACAGCTACTGGATGGATTGACACGATATTTTGTACAAACATTCATATTTCCAAGAGGGTGAATCCTGTGGTGATCCCTGACTTTTCCTCTAGCGCCACCTGGGTGGTTTTTAGTGTATAGACGGGTTTCTGTGTAACACCATCACAGGATCCAGGCCTGATGGGCAAAAGCGTTCCAGTTACACAGCACTAGCAAAGCAGCGGATTGATAAAAATGAACTGATCAACAGCAGGGTGATCGACCCACACTCTAAGGAAATATTTAGATATATTTGGCGACCATGCCTTGAAACTTAAAAGTGATGCAAGACTTTGTTAAGGCTCTAAATTGCTGTAACATTACGTAACTTCATCGGGGGAAAGACACTCCAGTATGCCATAACTTTACATTATGAAGGGAGAAATGTACCGTTTGAAAAGTGCCTCAGATTTGAACTTAAGTACAGTACTTTGGTAAATGTACTCAAGTCCAGCAGCCCAACCTCATATTTTGTCCATATTTACCTTTCAGGATTTAAATTGCTGAAACATTTTGTGCTTCTAAACTCCTCTTATATAATATCGTAACATGTGTTTATGTGTGTCGGACCACAGGAGGACGAAAAACACCAAACCGTAAAAGAGGGCATTCTTCCCTTTCATGGATACACGTCTAAGCAGGATGCGATTAAATATTTGAACGAATCATCTCTTTCTTTTAAACAATGCAAAACATTCTTCCTTTTAGGGGAATTAGAGAGACTCCATGTGACTGTGTTTGGGACAGCTGTACCCGTTTATTTGGCTTCCGCTTCCAGCTGAAAGCAAACAGCTAAGCTGCAGTGTGTGGCCTGAAGCGGAGGCAGGCAGTACATTCAAACAGACACTCCCTGCATGCAGTGTGAGCTGTAAGCACACGGCTCGAGCCTGGTGTCGTCGCAATGAGTAGACGGGACGCCAGACAGACAGATCGCTCTGATTACATTTGATTACAGTCGTTACGACAAACCGCAGGCGTGCATGTGTGCGTTTGTGGGCATGTTTGTTTTCATCAGCATCTCACACACATTTAAATCTAAGTGAGGCTGCTACAACATATGGTCATATATCACATCTAGGAATTTTTTAAGTTGTCATAGCTGCATTTAGACTTTGGATACTTAAGTCTAATGAGACGTTATGTGCTATTATTATTTATTGACTGGGTGCAGAGGTGGAAGAAGTATTTAGATCTTTTACTGCAGTATTAATACCACTCTGTGAAAATACTCCACTACAAGTAAAAGTCCTGCATTCAAAACCTGACTTGAAAAGTATTATCGGCAAAATATAGTTACGTTTCTGGATATTATTGCTGCATTCATTTGTATGTTGCATTTTTAACTCCTTTAGCCTATAGAGTCCTAAAACCCGAAAATGAGTTAGCATTTTAGCACTTCCTGTTCCCTCGTCTGGAAATCAATGGGTTTTCAGTTAGATGTCTTAAATAAGGTCTGTGGTTAACACAAGCTGAAGAGATTTTAATGTTTTGTTCTACGATGTAAAATACGTCAGTAAATATCCCACTGGTGAATTTTGAAGCCTTTATGTGTCTTTAAAAAAGCGGTTGCTAACAAGTGGCTAACTGAGACTACTAAATGTTATCACACTGACTCGTCCACCTTTACAGCCTCGTTGTGTGTATACTCGCGCTCATGTCACCGTGGTGTAGTTTGTTTATGGCCTAACGTTAGCATTATACTTCTGCAATTGCATTCACGCTTCAAAAATCATAAAAGTGGTGTTCATTTGTGGAGATTATCTTGCTGAACAAAACGTGTAAGTATCAGAAATGTTTGTTTGCCACAGAGCTTATTTTCTTCAATAATCCAAAACCCAATGGAACAATTCCATTGGCTTTTTGTCGAGGGAACCAGTCAGCGATGCTGACTTCCTGGTTGGCCTACAATAATACGCCATCCCTGGAGCACTCTATATCCTATTGGCTAGCTTAATCTACAGCAATGCACCATGGTCTATAAGATCATCATGTTTGTCCTGTGAGAACCACGTATCTCTAAAAAGTCTTTCAGCAAGTTTTCAGCTTTGTGACGATGCATTTTCCAGCTGATCCAAGAGGCTTTTTAAAGAGTTTATTTAGCTTCAGAAGGAGGAGGATTGAAGAAACACTTCATCCTTCAGTTTATCACAAACATTCAACATCAACATAGACATCAACGAGATACCTGGTTTTCAGTAGAGTAAGAAGTACAATATTTAGCTCTGAGGAGAAGTATAAAGTAGATATAGAAATACTCAAGTAAAGTACAAGTACCTCTAATGTGTACTTTACTATATTACTTGGGTGACTGTACTTAGTTACATTACAACAAGATGACTCCATTGTTTTCAGTGTAGACACGCGGCAGGTGCACTTAAAACGCGAGAGCAATGTCGTTAAGGCGCGCAAGCATTCCCTAGCGCAGATTTTTGCGGGCCACAACAGCTGCGCCGAGATAAAAAATAGTTCAACTTTTGAACACTACAGCACGCACCATGCGCATGTAAAGTGACGAGGAACAACCAATCATAGCTGACAGATATCTTTTCTTTCTTCCGTAAATATCAGTTAATATATGAAGGAGAAGTTAATCATTTTAGTGCAGGTGGTATCAATCTTCATCTAACTCTAAATGTTGGGACTATTCCTTTAAATTTCCTAAATGTATCTCTGTCTACGGGCTTGATCACATGTGTGGACTGACCCACATTTATGATATCACACTGAGTGCAACTCACTGCATTTGCTTTTAAGTAAAAGTATGAAATTTGTCCATCTAATATCTAATCAATAAGGAACAAAAGCCAATAATGTATACCGACTGTTAAAATCAATCGGGTTTGTTGTTTTTCTGTCAGATGTCTGATCCTCTGGAGCTGATATTCTGTTTGATATTTTAAACGTTTGTGTGACCTTCTCTTGACGCACACATACGCACGCACGGTTCCATTGACTCACTCCATGTGCCTCAGTGATGTCACAGCTATCGACGGTGTTGTGCTAATGCTGTGGATGTTCTATGGATTTTAGCTGAAGGGTGTTCAAACGGTCACTTTGATGGGAGGACGGAGAATGGATCAGTGTGTGATGTGTGTGTGTGTGTGTGTGTGTGTGTGTGTGTGTGTGTGTGTGTTCTTGTATTTCTATCCTTACGACGAGCCCTCACAAGAATAGTGAGATGAAGAATTTACAATGCAGACTATTTTCACTGGTTGCCTGACCCTCATCAGACTAGTCATGAATGATGCACCAGAACTGGCACAACTAGGCTATAAATGGGCCAATGGTACTGTACCAGTTTCATTGGCCCAAACTTAATCCAAGTGCTGCTTACTGGTGCTGATTCTTTGCACATTATCATGCCGAGATCTAGGAACTCCACAGAGATCAAAGCCAGCTCACCTCAGCCGCAACTGGCCCGACTCGACTATCAGGTAGAGACACAACCATCTGGACCTCAACGTGCTTACTGCACACCAATGAGCCAAACACAAGAATGACCACAAAACCTCTTTATGTTACCTCTTTCCTTCACTGTTGCAGCAAGAAAATCACCAGTCAATGTCTCCACTGATCACAGGCAAGCTCTTTCCTCAACAATACAGATGCCTTCAAATCCCCAAGCAGCAAAACGGCCATTAAAAGGGCTCTGCCTCAAAGCTACAGACTCCCAATCCATTCAGAGTCGATGCACTTGAGGTCTATTGGCCACGTAACCTGATCCATAAGACCTTAAACAAAGCAAACAAGGCTTTAACAAATCAATGTGCTGTGTGTTTGGATGGAACTTGACATGATCGATAAATCTCCTACAGTCTTCTACAGGGATACAAAACAGGGAACAGTGGCGGGATTTATTCAAACCTTTATGGATCAACAGTCTGTTTCAGAGACCATTGTGGTTGAAGCACAAATAGAAAACCTGATAAGAGCCTTGTTAGCTTGAAATACGGTAACAACTAGGGCTGGGACAATATAACTATCTCCCGATTCGATACTACCGCGATACTTGAGTGCCGATTCGATATGTATTGTGATTTTTAAGTATTGCGATTCTACAAGTATTGTGATTTGATATATGATTTATTGCGATTTTTGTTCACTTTTTAAACACTAGACCACGGGAAAAGGTTGAATCATACACTTCTAGGGATTTTTACTTTGGAAAAATATCTAAATTAATACAGTAAAAATGATGAGTCTGATTATCAGCATGTATATAGTCAGAGATGTTCTGAAGTCAAATTTATTAAACTCTTTCCAGCAACCCAAAACTCAAAGAATAAAGACATTTCTCTCACAAATCCAATCATTCTTATTTCCATTTATGTATTTTATATATAAAAGTCCCTTTGTTAACACCTTATTTTGAAAACCAGATGTAGTCACACATGTATACTTCCACTAACTTCACAAAGTCCGTCGCTAGCTCTCGTTAGCTCCGTTCTCTTTATACATCCGTGGTCAGTTCCATCGGGCCCGTGTGAATGCATTTAACATAAATGTCAGTATATGGGTGAGCTACAGTCGTAGCTCCACGGAGCACGGAGATGAGAGTGATGGCTAGTTTGACCACACGTTACCGCAATACGATAACGTTTCCTGTCCATGACAGAGTTAGCATGCAGCTTTAGCCATGATGTCTAGCTCTGCTTCTTAAACCTTAACCTTCTTAAAAAAATCACGATACATAGATGAATCAATTTTTTTCCCACCAGTAACAACTGGTTCTTCAATCCAGTTTTTAAAATGCAAATGAAATACAATGTGAACAATGAACATTTGACCAGGACTATTTCCTTGAATTTCCATTTAGGTTTACTTGAAGTACAATTTCAAACATGCAATAAAAAAAAGTGAAATGACTAATCATTAAGAGGTGACCCCTCTGCTTTCTGCTTCACTCACCTGATGGGGTAGTCTGCGGCGCTGAGGTTGATGAAAAAGTCCCAAGACCAGTCAGACATTTTGAGAAGGTCCTCCATGCTGCGTAGGTACATCGTCAACAGGCTGGCACCGCCCCAGATGGTGGACATCCTCCAGGGAGTCACCCGGACGTTGGGATACTGGCCGACCAGAGACAGGACCTCCCTGTAGAGGTAGTTGGACCTCTGAGAAATGGAGAATGACGACAAGAAGGAAGGTTATGGTGTGTTTTTGTTTCTGCCTAAAAAAGTTGATTGGATGTTCTTGACATAGAATGGCAGTCAGTGGTCTCACCTGGTCTACATGGATGTAGTAGTAGTTCGAGGTGTGGTAGATGGCTTTGAAGAGACGCTGGAACTGACGTGAGGCTCGGCCGTGGACGACCAGGACGAAGGCGATCCGTGCCGGCACAAGCTGGGCAGCATCTGAGGGCTCCTCATCCCACTGTACATTCACATTAGCCTTACCTGGACAGAGAGGACCAAGACGTCAGCTCATGAAACATGCAACCTTTCTTAAACGTTATTTGAATTTAACGCTGCATTTACTGGTGCTTTCATGTCCTGCTGGAAATACAGTTCATGTCAACACTCAGATAAGATGGATTTCCGTGTCATATGCAATCCAACAATTCTCGCTTGATCTTGTGACATCATGAGAATCCAGCTGCCATTTGTTTCTGCATTTTCCTGAATTCTGACATTGTCAACAAGGTCTGCAGTCCAGGGCTGAAACGCTTTATCAATTAGTGTAAAAAGAAAATTATTCAGACAGATATGAGTTGCTGGATTACTGTTTCTTGGTTGCAAGACAACGTCACTGTCACTGTCAACCCTGCTTTCCACTCTGGTCCTCCATCTTCACTTCCGCTCTTTCCTGGAAGTACTCCGCTGTCTGTGGCTAGCCGAGCTAAATCTGCTTCTTGTATATACAAACCCTCTGACAGCCTAGCGCCCCTCCATCATCACGCTCACTCTAAAGATGGCGCGGGTTGAGGCCTGCATGGCCTAATTAGTGACCTTCCCGAGCTGTGGGGCATGCTGGGAGTGGGAGTTTGAGGAGAAATAACTGTAATCAGGCGGCTCGGTCGAGCACTGCTGTACAGACTGAGGGAGGCAGGCGGAGGGATGTCGTGCACAGATAGCGATGTATACTTTATTCCTGCATGAATGCAGAAACACGAAACTTCGTTTCAACAACCGCCTTGTTCTCTTCAGCACGTCAGTCAAACTCACATGTCAACTCAAATCATCTTTCACTGCTCCTCCAGTCTGTGCATATAATGACTAGTGTATCATCAAAGCAACATATAATCATATAAATTAAACCTCAAATGGCACGGGCTGGTTCTGGGAGCAAAACTACAAGTAAATCATTAGTCAGCCAATCCAAAAATAAGACTACAAACTGCTTGTTTAATTGGGGTGTAATTAGGCTGGCTGAGTATCATCCTCGCTGTGTCCATCCATGCTTTAAGTCCCTGAAAATAGAACTGGATGCCTCGCCATGTCTCTGGCACGTGCCGGGTTAAAAATGATTCTCAAATAACACACACAAATTTGGCAGGGAAAAAAACCCACTTCAAAGCAGCCGCCTGTTCGTCCAATTCCTTCGCTTTCTCGTCTTTCAGTCACCCTTTCATTTGTTGACTGGCTCAATCACCGGCTATGTTAACATGAAGGGATGAATCTGTCCTTAAATCATAGGTTAATACATTTAAACTATGTTCAATAACTCTGTGGGCTCATATTCTGGATTACATCCATAATGTAAGTATAGGCTACTAGAACACGGATATATGCTACACCAGTCCTTGTTCAGATTCAGTCCAACAGAAAAAGAAATGGCCACCATCTTTTCAGTGTGACTAGACTTTGTCTGAACTAACAGACATCTTTCCTGAAATGTTTTCAAAACGATATCTTCCACACAAAAACTTGTACCGTCATTAAGACAGCTCAAGCTACGTGAAATAAAGCGCATTGTAGACTTTATTTTGCAGGACAAATAACTTATCATGCAACAAGTTGTCATTCGCTAAGCAGCTACAGCGGATAACGCCGTCCTGTAGCACCCATCCTCCGGTTCCCCCCCAGGTTAACACTGTTGTCTCTGGCAGCACTGTTGCTGTTGTTTTTACAGTTAGCACTGTTAGCACTGTTAGCAGGGTTAATTACCAGCCGCCGGCTCAGCCATCACCATGTTGAGAGCCATGTGGAGACAATAGAAATGCTCTGAATTCGTATTGAGCACCTTTAAGAGTTGATTGAGCGGATACTTTTTTCCATCAATTAATCATTTGGTCTGCAAAAATAGACATTTAGTTAACAATCAAATAAAACAAACATGATGTGATGCAGTCATCGTGAGAGGTCCTTTTTTGCAGACCTCCCGTCACCACCTGACATAAATTAACATTTTCGAGTTACTTTTTTGCTTCTGGCTGAACTTTTTATTGGTGGCTATCTACGTATGAACATGTCTGCCTCCGATTTGACTCAAGTTCAATGTGATTCCCTGGCCAGAACTCGCTCAGAGCTGAAGAGACTCCAGTCCACTAACATGGAGGCCACAGCTAACGTTAGCCAACATGGCGCTGGCACCTGCAAGGAATAAGGCCTGGCTACTCTCCTCACACAGGATGTCACACAGAAAATCAGCGCTTTAATGGATCAGAAGTTTGCTGAACTTCATCTGACTCTGGAAGGGTTTAACAATGGCATTGAAAGCAACACCAAGCGCATAGCGGAGGGTGAATCGCGGATTTAAGATGCCAAAGACTTTACGACTTCTCTGTCCAACAAGATTGTGGCTCTAGCAAAAGAAGTGAATGTTCTCTCACAATGAGTCGAGGACAGCAAAAACCGCAGCCACAGGGAGAACATAAAGATTATGGAGGAAGGCAAGGAGGGACAACAACCAGCTTCATTTTTTGAATCCTGGCTCCCCCAAACTACTGGGTTTGCAAACCAAACGAGAGACAATTAAATAAAACATATACAGCAAATCCTCCCTTTTGCAACTAGAGAATGTTTAGCAACTAATTAATTGACTAATCAATTAATCGACTATCGTTTCAGCTCTAGCTGAAAGACATTTTCTGTAAGGGATTGTGTGAAAATTATTGGAGTGGAGAGGGGAGATAAAACTTTTATTCAACTTTTTTAACAAAGCAAGACCCTTTCCACACATTACTAAAATGTTCTTAAAATGAAAAAAGGCTCTCCTCACCTCTACCCAAAAACGTCAGACTGCCCTTTCTTCAGCCAACAGAAAAATATACATCACCTTCCCCTTTTTGACACACTTATAATTTTCAAACAGTCCCTAAACAGCTGCAAACACATGACATACAAGTTAGAGTTTGGTTGCTAATATTTAACTTGAATTAATTTAATCTTAATGTGTTGTTTTCAGGACTTTTTTGTCTGCAAATTGTCTGCGAGTACACTATTATTAAATGCATATTGGACATGTGGGATATTGCTGTTTGGAGTTACATAAAGACACATATTAATTGAAAGTCAGAGTCTCTACCTGAACTGGGAGACACGTTCTACGCATATATTTTAGTATCTCACAATATCCAACAAGTGCATCACTAATTCATCTTTATTCATCATGAACTTATTAATATTCTCTGTATGGTTTAGTGTTCTGATCTCACCTTCTATGGGGCAGTAGCGAGGCACTTTCTCGGGCATCAGCGCTCTGTCTTTGTGTTTGCAGTAGACCTCCACTATCTGCTGCCGACACTCGCGGCTCTTGGCTCTGGACAGAGCAGAAATGGCTTCCTTTCCGCTGATCTCACACTGCGGCTGCTCCTTCCTCGGCTCCAAACCAGGCGGCAGCGGCATGGCCGACTTCTTCGCCTGGTATAGCGGTGGATCCTGATTGGACCCCTGGACCGGTGCTGGGACCGTTGGCACCTCAGGGTGGGGTTTACGGACGTGGGTGCGGTTGTGATTGTGGCCCACCCCTCTGGGTTGGACGGGAGGGTAGTTGAGGACCTCGTTAGCAGATTTTCCCAGCATGCTCTGTGCTTGGGCCTCGTCCAGCTTGCGTTTGCCGTTTGCGACCTGCACTCGCTGGCGTTGAGATCGAGCTCCCAGGTTGCTGTTGCTGTCGATGGTGTCAAAGTCTTTAGGGACCGAGTTCTCATTGTTGTTGCTGTCCAGGCGAAGTTTCTCTTTGGGCCGGTGGGAATGGTAGACGTCCTGTGAGGGAGAAGACAACATTAATACAAAACCAGAACAATTACATCTTGTAATCCTGAAAGTTCTTCTTAATCTCCTCAAACAGAGAAGACAAACCGTCAAACATAGGGGTATACTGATGTTTCCTGGTCCGCACACCTTCCTTTCCTCAAGATGCTAAAAAATGCTGATGTGGTTACATGCGTCTCCATAAAGCGACAAAACTAAAAAGATATTTTAAAATTTAAGATTATTTCAAGATCTAGAATGATAAACAGTTTTAGCAGGGTTGTCAAAGTTAACGCGATAGTAATGTATTAACGCAAATTCATTTTAACACCACTAATTTCTTTAACACAACTTGCGATTTTTATGTCGTAGCGGGCTCAGTTCTAAAGTTAGAGTGAAGATACTGGTATCATATGAAATAGAAAACATAAGGAATCCATTGTTACCAACCATGTCTAAACTTTGACGAGGAAAAACTGGCATGGCCATTTTCAAACGGGTCCCTTGACCTCTGACCTCAAGATATGTGAATGAAAATGGGTTCTATGGGTACCCACGAGTCTCCCCTTTACAGACATGCCCACTTTATGATAATCACATGCAGTTTGGGTCAAGTCATAGTCAAGTCAGCACACTGACACACTGACAGCTGTTGTTGCCTGTTGGGCTTGAGTTTACCATGTTATGATTTGAGCATATTTTTTTATGCTAAATGCAGCAACTGTGAGGGTTTCTGGAGGGTTTCTGTTTTGTGTTGTTAATTGATTTCCACTAATAAATATATACATACATTTGCAAAAATCAAATATATTTGCCCACTCACCTGTTGACAAGAGTTTTGAAATACTAAACCTCCCTTTAAGGTACATTTTGTACAGATCAAAAATTGTGCAATTAATTTGTGATTAATTATGGACAATCATGCGATTAAATATTTTAATCGACTGACAGCTTAAGTTCACTCGCATGTGAAATGTCAAAAAAACAAAACAGTGTGCATAGTGTCCTTTTTACACTGGAGGCAGGAAATCAAGACCCTCACCACACAAACATCTGAAGCTAGACCACAAAAACTACCAGAAAATCTCTGTCACTGATGGCAATAATGACCCTTGTTCACTGTCCCAACAAACCTGACAAACTCCCTATGACACAATGAGATTACACAAGACATTATTTTATTTAAAAAAAAAAAAACCTTTTCTGAGGGATTTATGATTCTCATTTTATCCAGAATTGTGCAGATTCATAATATATTTACTTTCCCCGATTTCCTCACGCAGTCAGTCATCAAATTCACTTTCACTCTGTCTAGGGAAAATAAAGCTGAAGAGACCCAAGAGGGAAAAAGGGAATGACTTCCTGAGCTCAAGTGACCTTTGACCTCTGAGACACGGGCAGCTGTGGCCTTAACCTTCCAGAGTCATGTTGTGATATATATATATATATAAATGTGTGTGTGTTTCACTAGCAAAGCCACATGACCTCGATGGGTATTTTAATCCCACAGATCGCCCTATATCTGTCTTTTCCAGGGATAAAGAGTGTGTTTCTGACTGACACACACCACACACACACACATATACACAGTCAGAGTGCCTGGGGGAAGGCAGTAATATCAGCTCTTGCCACCTGCTCCTCAGGCAACCTTTCATTATCTCATCTGTAATGTCAGTAAGCTGAGGAATGTATGTGTATGTGTGTGTGCGTGTGTGTAGTCACAGTGTATACTTCCAGCTCTCCTGCGTTCACTGTGAGTGTAAAAGTACAGAGGAAACCAGGAATAAGCCTCCAGTGTACAGAGAGAGACTAAAGGCTCTCTCACACACGCACGCACACACACGCACTCAGGATTGAATCAACATATTGAGGATTTATCTATTCTTAGAGCCGTACCAATAAGAGGAGTTAAAAATGTAACATTTGTCCTAAGAGTGGCGCTAGAGGAACGATGTTCAGTACGTTTCCCGGAACGTACGTAGCTTAGCTGTTGTCAGAGGTGAAAGAATGGTAAATGGACTCGCATTTAGCGGTTTTCTAGTCTTCCAACCGCTCAAAGCGCTTTACACTACATGCCAACATTCATCCATTCACACACTGATGGCAAATTGTACTCAATCTGAACGCTGAATAAGACATTATTAGGAAACTAAAAGATGATAATTAACTTTGATGAACTGAAAACACACTGTGAAAGGGTTAAAGTTGTAAAAAGACAACTCCCAGATAACGCCGTGGTAGCGACCTGTAGATCACAAGGTAGCCACGGCCTAAAGCATCCCCTGCTTTATGGTCTATTTGACTCTAAATGGGACCATAATTTACTAAATGTACATCATGCTGTATTGAAGAAGACTTGAAATTAGCGATTGAGACCATAAACTCATGATTACTGAGGTAATAAATCAAGTGAGAAGTAGGGTCATTTTCTCATAGACTTCTATACAATCAGATTTCTATTTGCAACCAGAGGAGTCGCCCCCTGCTGGCTATTAGAAAGAATGCAGGTTTAAGGCACTTCAGCATTGGCCTCACTTTTAGATGGCCCCCTTTTAGAACTGGAGGTTGCCGACTGTTTAAAACATAAGTTGCAGATTAATGTTACAGGTGGAGGTGTTTAAACTGTTTAAACACATTTAAACTACTTAATCTCCTGTTGAAAAGTTTAATCTACAGCACAGTATTGTGTTTTCTAAATTGATGTTTTGTTTCTAAAATCTTAATCTGTAAAGTAACTAAAGCTAAAAAGTAAAAAGTACAATATTTTCCCCTGAGATGTAGTAGAATAGAAGTATAAAGGGCCCGTACACATGCCGTGTCTTTTGCGCTCTTAAATCCATTGTTGTCAATCTAGACGCGTGGCAGGTGTGCTCAAACATGAGCGTGACTCTGACGTGGTGCGCAACCGCTCCCAAGCGTCTATTTTTCAGGCTGCGCCCCCGAGATAAAAATACTTTTGGAACGCTGCAGCATGCACCACGTCATGTGTCCAATCACAGCCGGCAGACATCTTTTCTTTCTTCCGTAAATATCAGTTTATGGTATATATATGTCGGAGAAGTTAATCATTTTTGTGCAGGACTACCCAGAGCTCTACGATCTGTAACACAGACTATTTTACTGGCTTCACCCTTTCTGCTTGAAGACGTCACAACATCCGGTTGAAAGGTCAGCCAACTTGAGAAATCGAGTGTAAATTACTGCTTTTACTGCTAAATTACCGCAACTTCATCATTATCATCGCAGTACGCAGGTATTTGTTGCTTAGTAACGGCAGGCGTGACAGGAAGGCAACCTCCCAAGCACATTGGAAAGAAAAAAAGCGGCACAGCTGGCATTTTCTCAAATACTCAAGGAAAGTAAAAGTACCTCAAAATTGTTCTGAAGTACAGCACTTGAGTATATGTACATTCCACCACCGTTTGTAGTGATATGTTGCAACTGAGCAAAATGCTGACTTATTAACATTTATGTTTTTGTCTGATCAGCACTCCAAATATATAAATTTTACCATCATATAAAAAAATAGCAACAGACTGTAAAAACGTCTGAGTGACTCTTTAATTTGCAGACAGAGTAATGCAAACTGTTTCTCTCTCCTTCGCAGGTCCTCCTGCGTTTTTTCCCAGAAGCCAGTGCATTCCGTGGAGACCAACCACAGTTAAAATACCACCACTTACCTACAAAGACATCATTCTTTATACTCACACACACTGAGTCATTGCTTTCTTGCTAACTGTGCGAGTCAGTTTGCTCTCTTCCCCAGCAGGTTCTTATTGAAGTGCATTCAGACCTCCTGCTGCTGGATGATAAAGGCGACAGAAAAAAGACAAGAGAGCCTGTTCCCTCCGGCGCCCGGTGCGAGAGACATTAAGAGAGGGGAGGGACGAGAGAGAGAGAGAGATAGAGGGAAATGGTGGAAGAAAGGAGACCTGTTGCTCTGACATCTGTTGATTAGAGGCCATGTTCACACTGATGAAGACAAATCTGAAAATGCTAGCGTTGTTTCATGTGGCTGGAGGATGGGAGGAATGCAGTCCGTTAGTGAAAAGAAGGAGAAGACGACCGAGTCTTTTCAACATGCTTCATGTCTTCACTCTCACTTCTCTCTCCATCATGTTTTCCACATGGTTTTCCAACGTTTGAAATTTGACTGGGGCTCTCTAAAGGCCCTGACACTCCAAGCCGACGATCGTAAACACGCATTAATTAGCATTTTTTTGGACGATTTTCTGGAAATTTGGTTAAAATTGGCGTTGGCTTGTGATCAGCAGACGTTTTGCAGTGGAGATGGTCTTTGCAAGATGTGAAAAGGAAAAGATAACTGAGTCTTTTAAACTTGCTTCATGTCTTCACTCTCAACAATCTCAACCAGCATCAGAAACTAGTAGCGAGAAGAAAAGCAGCCCAAACTGACCAATCACAGTTCTTGTTGTCGCGATGTACTGCTCTGACTGTAAAGCGAACACAGATCCTGTTGCATCTTATCACGCTATAATGTAGTTATTGCTATAGAATGTCAGAAAAAGAGAAAAATACTAATCAGAAGCCTTTTGTTGTCCAAACTAAACTCTAAAACCCAAAGATATTCAGTTTACAGTGACATAAATCAGAGAAATGCAGCAAATGCTCACATTTAAGGAGCTGGGACCAGAAGATGGTTGCTATTTTGCTTGAATTATTATTGAAACGATTACTCGATTATCAACCGACAATGTGATTATTGATTAATCAACTAATCACTGCAGCTCTACTAACAAGTCTCAATCCATGCCAGAGTCTCCTAAACACTGCAAATTGAATTTAAAGACGTATCAGTACAAATATTGCAAAACAGTGTGTGTGTGTGAGAGAAAACAGCTTCATATCAAGCAATAAAGAGCTCTTTCACCAGGCAGTGTACAGCATCAGGAGGCCCCAATTATGCTTTAATCAAACACTGGCTGTGTGTGTGTTTGTAGTCAGTATACCTGTGGAAACATACAGCCTGGAATTTATTGCGGTTATTGCCCAGTGAAAACCTGACAGTTTACGCTCGGCTGAGCTGGAAAAGTTGCTGCATTGATAACAAAATGTGACAAAGTGTTATGGAAACAGACTTTGTGAATAAATGACGTACAAGGAGCACGCGAAGACCTGAAAACATGAGATCTGTGTCAGCCCGTTTGCGCGATATATAGATATAGATACCCGGTATCATTGCCATTTTATTTTATTTTGCTTTTTAAATGGCAAAGATGACAGTTTTAAAACAAATTAAACTTGGATATTATAAATGCAGAACACAGAGAGACACTTCAGCTGAGACACTATGGTTGTGTCTGGTTGCTATGATACGGAATATTCGCATAAGTAAAAATTCTCGGCACAAGGTAGAGTACTTGGTCTGGATGAAGGGAAGGCTGAAGCACACAGGGAGAGAGGACGGACCTGCCGGTCTATGTGTATTAATTTCTCCTCCATTGTTGTTATTGTTCAGCGCTACTACCCTTCTCCATTGTGATTAGACGACTGGGTAAAAAAGTGACAGTGAAGAGCGCAGCATTTTACCCAAAGTTGACCTTTTTCCAACTCTTTTCCAACCAGAAAGAAAACGTGAAGCACTCAACGCAGAATAGACACTCAGCGTCTCATTGTACTGCTGCCGTTTGTAGCATAACGTAAATACGCGGCGCTCCCATTGCACAGAATCCAAAAAAGAAAAAAGGTGAACATAGCGGCGGTTGCTTGCCATCCCCTGCGGTTGGCTTATCAATAGCGCGGTATTACAATATTGCGGTTATTGTGACAGCCCTAGTCTGAACTGAGTCCAATGTAAACGCAACCATGTGAATATACTACACTCAGAGCTAGTGACGTAGAATAAAAAGTGAGAGAGAATGCTGAAGGTGGAGGGAGGGGAGGTGGATAGTCTCAAAAACACAGGACTTACAACAGATTACTGTTTCATTTTTTAAGTTTGTCGTGGCGTATTTTTTAGTGGCGTTTGAGACGTGTTTTCCGTACTTACGCTACGTTGTTTCTTCAGCTGAACCATGATGTTTTTCCTAAACCTAACTTAGTAGTTTTGTTGCCTAAACATAACTGTGGACGTTACTGTAGTTTTGTTGCGTGTCATTTGTACGACACGCAACAAAACTACGGTAACGTCCACAGTGTGGACAAATGACACGCAAACAGGCTAAAATGTGTCCTTGTAATATCGTGCTATTTATACGTCTTCCCCTGAGACTGGGTGTGTGGAGAGATGAGGAGATGGTGACCTTTATCCGTCTCATACAGCAGGTTCAAATAAATATGATTTTACTAATGAACAGAACTCAACACGAGTAAACAAAGAGTACAGATTAAATGGCAGTTTCTTGTGTATTTTCATGTCTTCACATCTTCAAACCCGTAATTGTATGTTATAGTCATTTTCTCCTTCATCTCTCTCTTCATCCAAAAGATGAAGGAAGAAAACAATAATTGAGAATCTAATGAGGATCACAGAAAACAGTCATCTCACGGCGGAAATGAATGGAAGTCAGTCTAAACAAAAATGCAAAAATAGAGCTGGCGAGACAAAAGGAAAAACAGAGCCAGATGGGCAGAAAGTAAGCTAAATGGACTATGAAGAGGGACAGGGCGGCGCTGTGAAACCTGGCTGCAGTAGCCCCGGGATTAAAGCAGGGATTGACGTCTATCTATGTCACATTTAGTGAGAATTATCTCAAAGATAATAGAAAAAAAACAGCTTTCTGGTTTTAACAGTGTGTTGTGCTTAATCGCCAATAGAGAGAGAGAGACATGCCAGCATGATGTGTGCTGCTGCAGAGGGAAACCTCTGAGACGCCCTGCAGCTCTGACTGGAAGCACTCTGAAACAGGCAAAATAATAAATCATAAATTAATATGATAAACCTGAGGAAACACGCAAGTATATGTCACAAAATAATATGATTAGTGGTGAATAACTGGTGCCAGAATGATAGTTTAGTCTGTCCAGTAAAATACTTTTTTTTCTAAAAACTTTGACACAATCAACCAAACCAAAAAATCATTAAAGGGGAAATATCATCATGCTCATTTCCAGGTTCATATTTGTATTTGGGGTTTCAACTACAACATGTTTACATGCTGTAATGTTAAAAAAAACACAAATTTTTCTCATCCTTTCTGTCTGAATATACCTGTTGGTGTGTCTGGGCCTTTAGTCTGCTCTGATTGGCTTGCAAGAAAAATATGGTGCACCTTTGCAAAGGTAGTTCTCAAGCGGTGGGTGGTATATTCTGATGAGCCTGCATGTGACATAGGAAGGGGAGCCAACTTCCCAGGGCGTCAAATACCGACGCTTTGTCACGGCTGTCGGCGTTCGATACCGCCAAACAGGTTTTCCATTAACTATAGTGTAAACCCATTCGCAGCACCAGTTAATGCTCAGGGAAAGAGTTATGGTGACTTAGTTTAAAGAGTGAAAGATACACAGGGTGGGAGGGGGGAG
The DNA here is from genome assembly GCA_916701655.1 of Sebastiscus albofasciatus. Classification (NCBI taxonomy): domain Eukaryota; kingdom Metazoa; phylum Chordata; class Actinopteri; order Perciformes; family Sebastidae; genus Sebastiscus; species Sebastiscus albofasciatus. The sequence goes on along the minus strand of CAKAOI010046268.1, from coordinate 32,865 downwards.
GTAGACGAGGCTTATATGTGTATCTTCTTCTAAAAACCTGTACGACCATCACAGCTACATAATCCCATCCCTCACCAAATGTCCTCTCTTTCCAAAAATGTTCTCACTGTTAAAGTCTTAAAATGGTCCTCACAGATACAGAAGTACAAGAGCACACACACACACGCACGCACAGTATTTAGGGATTATCGAACAATCTAAACTAGATTAGAAAGTATAAATCCCATCAGAGAAACCTGATCCAAACCCTCTAATCTGATGTGACCTGGCTGTTAGGATGTGAACCAGCTCTGATACACATGTGGTGTGGTGTTTGTGTGTGTGTGTGTGTGTGTGTGTTCAACCCCTCAAGATGAATGTGAGAGTTGTGCAACTGCGGCGCCGTCCATGACTGCTGTAAACATTCTGAACTGGACATCAACAGTCAGTACACATGGTCTCACACACACACGCACGCACGCACGCACGCACGCACGCACGCACGCGTACACGCGTACACACACCTGTAAACACTTCGTTCCTGCAGTGTGGTTGCTGGAGAGTTGAACACTGCTGGTATTTTAATGCATCTGTAATGTGAATATGTGTACTGTGCTGCTGCACTGAAAGTTAAGCACACACACTTTTTCTTTTATTGGAAATAGGATGCTTCTTCCGGGGCTGCACGGTGGTGCAGTGGTTAGCACTGGCGCCTCACAGCTAGAGGGTTGCAGGTTCGAATCTGACTTGGGGCCCTTCTGTGTGGAGTTTGCATGTTCTCCCTGTGTTAGCGTGGGTTTTCTCCGGGTACTCCGGTTTCCTCCCACAGTCCAAAGACATGCATGTTAGGTTAATTGTTGACTCTAAATTGCCCATAGGTGTGAATGTGAGCGTGAATGGTTGTCTGTCTCTATGTGTCAGCCCTGCGATGGACTGGCGACCTGTCCAGGGTGTACCCCGCCTTCGCTCAATGTCGGCTGGGATCGGCTCCAGCCCCCCCGCGACCCCTAACGGGATAAGCGGTTGCAGATGAGAGAGGATGCTTCTTCCTGTCAATAAACACGCACGCACGCACGCACGAGTCTTCCCTTTACAGACATGCCCACTTTTGATAATCACATGCAGTTTGGGGCAAGTCATAGTCAAGTCAGCACACTGATACACTGACAGTTGTTGACAGTTTGCCATGTTATGATTTGAGCATATTTATTATACTAAATGCAGTACCTGTGAGGGTTTCTGGGCAATATTTGTCATTGTTTTGTGTTGTCAATTGATTTCCAATAATAAATATATACATATATTTGCATAAAGTTGCATATTTGCCCACTCCCATGTTGATAGGAGTATTAAATACTAGGGCTGTCAATCGATTAAATTATTTAATCGCCAATTAATCACCCATTTTTTATCCGTTCAAAATGTACCTTAAAAAGGGAGATTTGTCAAGTATTTGCATGTGATTATCATAAAGTGGGTATGTCTATAAAGGGGAGACTCATGGGTACCCTTAGAACCCATTTTCATTCACATATCTTGAGGTCAGAGGTCAAGTGACCCCTTTGAAAATGACCATGCCAGTTTTTTCCTCACCAAAACGAAGCATAAGTTTGTAGTGTAGTCAGCCTCCACCAATGGATTCATTAGGTTTTGTATTTTCATATGATACCAGTATCTTCACTCTAACTTTAAAACTGAGCCCGCTACAACCTAAAAATCACAAGTTGCGTTAATGCGTTAAAGAAATTAGTGGCGTTAAAACAAATTTGCTTTATCGCGTTAACTTTGACAGCCCAATTAAATACTTCACAAATCCCCCTTTAAGATACATTTGGAACAGCTCAGTTCCAAACTGAACTGCTCAGTCTTCTCTCCAGACCTTTCTAATCACTCATTTAGCTCTCACATCGACCTTTGTTCCATTTGATCCGGTTTTCTCTCCCTCCGTCTCTCTTCACCTCCCAAACTCCTGTCCTATAAAAAGTGCTGGCATGCATCTCTACTGTTTTAAAAGCCAATAACTGTCAGGACATATCACTGCTCTCTCTCACACACACACACCCAGGCAGACAGACAGAGGGAAGATCACAGGGCATCCGGTTAACTGTAATGAAAGGACGTAAAAATGGATGCCTGCTATACAGCCCACATCGCTCTCTCTCTCACACTCTCTCACACACACACACAGTAGCATATACAGTATGTTCATGTCCTGACAACTTGAGAACACCTGGATCCAGCAGATAAAGCAACACGCAGACACACACATCTCCCTCAGATCCTATACGTGTACTGTAGTATTTAAACGTTATATGAATGGAAGCCACACACACACACACACACACACACACACACACACACACACACACACACACACACACACACACACACACACACACAGAGAGAGAGAGAGAGAGAGAGAGAGAGAGAAAGTTTGCAGGTGATGTAGCCTAAAGGATGAAAAGCTGAAGAAAGAAGACTTTTAACTCTGACTTGGCAAACAACGTGAGGTTTAAATTGCCATTGTCTTTTTACAAGCTATAATATCAGAAGGGAGCTATTTCCATTAATAAAAATAGCTTAATCATTTCCCAATTTCCTTAACGTCTATATGGCCCCTTAATATCACCAAGAGAAGGGTTTTAATTAAACCCCTAAATCAAGAATCTAGGAACAGACTCTCATTTAACAGTTGTATCCCTTACAACAATTACCCAGTCTATGCTGCAGTCAGCTTAATATGAAAAGCTGAAATGGCTGTTAAGATTTAGCATTAAGGGGATTCATGAAAAATATGTTGATCTTTTTTTACATGAAAAGTTACCAAAATGCCATTCTACCGGCTCCTGTAGTCTGTTGAGTGGAGAAATGTCAAACCAAACTCCGTTAACAAAACACGCAATTATATAAGCTCTTTGATTTTTGACAAAGTCTTATAATGCCGAACACGAATGAAGACATTTTAGGACACTATCTGCGTTATTCTTACATTCGGCATGTATAATATCAATAAATAGGCATTTACTTTACAGCATAACTAGCATTTCTTGTGCCCATGCTGGCTGTTATCTAGCACTACAGAGGGAGGGGAAACTGGGTGAAACAAACACATTTATTCTAGATTTAAATGCTAAGTGTGTTTTAAATGCTGCTTTGTAGCCTACACTTTAATGCCATTATAGTCAACTGAACAGTAGTAATCGTACAGAAAAGCAAGAGAGTTTTCTTTCACTTGGTACGTTGGCTGATGATCGATGCCTTAAATTGGCAGATTTTTAAATTAAGTTTGGCCTACAGACACATCTCTCAATACAAAGGGCCAAAAATGTGTTGATGCAAAAAAGCCAAAAACAACAGCTGCAGACACTCAGTAGCATCTTCTCATTATAGCTACCATGCATGCATATAAAATCTAATTAAACCCTGCAGCAGAGATCATTCAAACCTACCGCCTGCAGAGGCTCCTGTTATCTGTTGAGTTGAGAAATGTCAAACCAAACTCCTTTAACAAAACACGCAATTATATAAGCTCTTGATTTTCAACAAAAGTCTTATAATGCCGAACACGAATGAAGACATTTTAGGACACTATCGACGTTATGCTTTCATTCGGCATGTATATTATCAATAAATAGGTATTTACTTTGCAGCAAACACACATTTCTTGTGTCCATGCTGACTGATAGCTAGCACTACAGAGGGAAGGGAAACTGGGTGAAACAAACACATTTATTCTAAATTCTAAATTCTAAATTCTGAATTTGTTAAACATGCTGCTTGTAGCCTTCCCTTTAATGTCATCATAGTCAACTGAACAGTAGCTACAATCGTACAGAAAAGCAAGAGTTTTGTTTTACCTGATCTATTGGCTAGATGATCGATGCTGATGCCTTAAATTGGGAGATTTTTACATTAAGTTTGGCCTAGCGACACATCTCTCAATACTAGGGGCCAAAATGTGTTGATGCAAAAAAGCCAAAACAACAGCTGCAGACACTCAGTAGCATCTTCTCATTACCATGCATGCTTTCCCTCGGGGACAAATGCATCATTTTCCAATCCAAACACAGGTGTAAAAAATCTAATTAAACCCTGAAACCCTGAAGCAGAGATCATTCAGACCTACCGCCTGCAGCTTGTGCCGACTGGCCGTCTTCCCGAGCAGCGGCAGCGGCGGCGGGTCTCCCTTCCTCTGCAGCCCCCTACGCGGTCGCTCCCTCTCGGCCGGCTCCTCTCTCTTCTCCCGGCTCCTGGCGCCTCCGTCCCCGCCTGCAGAGGCAGAGTCCAGGCTGCTGAAGTTCCACACGATGAGAGTCTGGACCAGCAGCACGGCCAGAGCGGCGATCAGCAGGGCGGACTTGGAGCGCCGGGCCAGCAGCCTGCGGGCACCACACCATGGGTTACCGTTCATCATCTTTCTCCTCCTCCTCCTCCTCCTCCAGGCTCAAGCTGCTGAGAGCCCCATCCGCTAAACGCAGACAACGGGGTGTGAATGCTCCCCTACGCGGCCTGAGAGGAGCTACTGGCAGGCAGAGAGGAGGAGGAGGAGAGAGGAGGAGGGAGGAGGGGATTTGGCAAAGGCTTGAAATGAGGAGAGAGGTTTGGAGGTTTTGGAGGCAGGGAGGACACAGAGGCCCCCATGTGGCCATCAAGGAGTCAACAGTTTAGTGAAAGCATTTATTTTGTAATTTTTTTTGAGCAAATGACGTCGCTGCAGGTTTGTGATCCAGAGAAGAAGAGAAGCATCAGAGTCACTTCATCCAGGGCCAGAGCCAGCATCTCTACGGGCCTGGGCACCACGTTTTTATCCTCCATAAACAGCACACTAATACTAGAGGGATTCTATAATTAGGGGTTACATGTCATGTCCATGGGCTGTATTTATCAATTTTACTAAATATTCACTTCAAGCAATGGTCAATTTTATATCAGGGCACCTTTTTCTTTCATTTGATACAAAAAAAGTCAACAGGTCCCATAATTTATTTTGCAGAAAATGCATATTCTATACTGGAATTTGCTGCTTTTGTGCTGTCCGATTTGCTAAATGTCAGGTTTTGTTCTTCAGATTAACATTAAAATACATGTTTTTGTATATAATTTTCATAATTTATTTGTTCAAAATAATCATTAAAATATGAGAAAGGTGTTTTAAAAACTATTTGGCTCATTCATGTACATTATATCATCCACTTTGTGTGTGTCTGAGAAATCTCTGTCTGTCTGTAGTAGTACTACTACTACTACTAATAATAATAATAATAATGGTTCTATTGTAACGTCGCTGCAGTTTGTGAACCAGAGAAGAATAAGAAGAGAAGCATCAGAGTCACTTCCTGGGGCCTGGGCAGCACGGTTTTATCTTCCATAAACAGCACACTAATACTACTACTACTAATACTAATAATAATAATAATAATAATAATAATAATAAAATGATTAGGGCTGTTAAAGTTAATGCGATAATAACGTGTTAACGCAAATGTTTTTTTTTTTTTTGGGCTTTTATTGCTATAATCATATGTATTTATATGGTTCTTATTGTAATGTCGCTGCGGTTTGTGAACCAGAGAAGAAGATGAGAAGCATCAGAGTCACTTCATCCAGTACCAGAGCCAGCATTTCTAGGGGCCTGGGCAGCACGTTTTTATCTTCCATAAACAGCACACTAATACTATTACCAAAAAAAAAACAATTTGAAGATTAACTTTGGGCTCTGAACAAATGTGACATTTTCTTTCTATTTTTCACCATTTTATAGAAAACAATATTGTAAAAAAAAAAAGAAATGAAAAAAGCCAGAATAATAAGATACTCTGTATTCTTGTAGGGCTGTGTAATAATAACAATAATAATAATGAATGGATAATAAAATAATAAGAAATCCTAATAATCCTAATAATCATATACTAATAACAATAACAATAATAACAACTACTACTACTACTACTAATAATAATAATACAAATAATAATAATAATACTAAAATGATTAGGGCTGTCAAACTTAATGTGATAATAACGTGTTAACACAAATTTGTTTTAACGGCTCTAATTTCTTTAACGCATTAATGCAATTTTTAGGTTGTAGCGTGCTCCATTTTAAAGCTAGATCGAAGATACTGGTATCACATGAAACCAGAATTTAAGAAATCCATTGGAACCAACCATGTCATACTAGCTTGTGCTAAATTTTGGTGAGGAAAAACTGGCATGACTGTATTCAAAAAGATATTCAATTAAGGCTCCCGTCTCCATACCTATCAAATCTAAACCAGGAACAGGAACTTTTTTTAAAATATTTGTCGTAAATCATGATACAAAGGACAAAATAAAATAAAATAAATGTAGTTTTCAACCTCATTAGTTAACAATATTGACACAGTCTTTCATCTTCAGTTACACCTCTGTATCTTCCTGTTTCAAAATGTAGTGGTAATATACCACATCTTAACTGTGCACATAGTGACCTCTGACTTTTAGGCAAATTATATTTAATATATTTTTCACATTAGTAAAAAAAGTCTTCACATGTATCTAACCAGTGCAGCCAGTCGCTCAGCAGTGTTGAGACAATTGATGGGAGACACAATGAAATGAGTTATGAGAATGATTCATGATGAAATGTCTTACATGTTGCACACACTCACGCATGCATGTGTATACAAACAAAGCACACACACACACACACACACACACACAGATGCAGTACGCTCCAGCAGTTCTATGAATCTTGCTCTGCTCCATCACTGCTCCCTTCTAATACACTTTCCACCAGATTAGTCTGATTTCATGCATATTGCAGAGAAGTGCCAGAAATCTAATGGAATGAGCATCTAAAAATAGACATGATTTCTTCCCCTTTTCACTCTTTGCCCTCTCTCTCTCTTTTTACTCTCTCTTTTTTTTACTCTCTCCATCTTCTTCCAGACGTCTTGGATCTGGATCTTTGTCCTACAGGAGACTCAGCCTCAGCTTTTGTCTCTTTGTCTCCGTCTGTCTGAATCGTGTCCTTGTGTTTTACCTCTTTGCAACCACCAACATTTCATTCACCTCCATTGTTATTATTAACCCTCTGAGACCCGCAATAGACCCGTTTTGTCATTTTTAGGGGGAGATAGCAGGTCACCAGTATATGTCACATAGAAGTGGTGTTCATCATCTGAAAGCTGGGAACATGAAGATTAATTTGAGATGCAGCTCAGCACTGTGTGTTAAGTTGTTCTAGTCATAACTCTGAAATAAACATGAATTAATTAATTAATTAATTAAAATAAACGCTGAAAGTGTATAAGGGCTTAGAACATGATAATATAAGTATATAATGGTCATCCCCATGCTCTATCATGTCTCATAAGTTGTTGCAGCAATTTTGGGGTTGATACCATTTGTTACACAGATTTGGTGCTAAATTTAACCATTTTTTACAACTCGAGAATTGATAAAAATGATCACTAATCCCCCCAAAATACCACGTAAAGACACCAACACCTTTAGGAATACCAAAGAAAAAGCCATGCTAGCATTTGGTTTCAAAACTTCTGACATTTGGAGATTTATGCAAGAATTGCATTTTTCGGCGATTGGATGACGAGCACTTCTGTTCTGGAAACTGCTCAGAAACCACCTTATTGTCTATCTACCTAGGACAGCCATCAGTCCTCTGAATGTTCTAGGACTTTATTTTGTGGCTGTAAAGTTTCATGAGGCTGTGATTATCCTAGAGGTCACCACAGGTCATTTTATACAGAGAGGTCTACTTTTAAAAAATGGTCTCACTACAATGAAATGACTACTATGGGGACTAACGTCATCACACATGAGTCTCAGCTTTACAGTGATACCCAATTTATGTAATTCAAGACTGTTTAGGGACCCCAGTATGCAGAAATATTCAAACACACCATTTTAGAATAGGAGAAAATAAGGCATTTATACTGCATTCAAAAAACTACATGTGATTATCATTAAGTCTCGTGGGTACCCACAGACCCCGTTTTCAGTCACATATCTTGAGGTCAGAGGTCAAAGGACCCCTTTGAAAATGGCCATGAAAGGTTTTCCTCGCCAAAATTTAGCGTAAGTTTGGAGCGTTAATTAGCCTCCTTCTCGACAAGCTAGTATGACATGGTTGGTACCAATGGATTCCTGAGGCTTTCTAGTCTCATATGATATATGTACCTTCACTCTAGCTTGCTCTAATCTCTGAAAGACAGTAAAGTTGTTTGGGATCGCCGCAGGTCTCAGAGGGTGGCAGCAAACGTTTATCTCAAAATAAGAATATACTCGTCATCAAACTCTGCTATCAACATAACCAGACAACAACTCAGATTTAACATGACCCATTTATTTTCCAGGTTACAATGACACAGTGACACAATGCAAATGGCATTTACCTTTTATCCAAATATATAAAAATACATTTGAGCATAGAAAAATAAATTGGGGACAGCTCGTAGAGCTCACATGTAGCCCCATGCACTATTTCCACCTTGGACTGGACGTGGGTTGATGGTTTTAAGGATCTTGATTCGATTGGGATCCCAGACACAATCCTCCTCCAAACCGCTTTTCACCATCCCACAGTTGGGTGGCACCCAGGCGGTGTCAAAGCCGTAGTCATGCCAGGTCTTCTGCTGTGGGTGGTTTTGACGGTTGATGGCGATCACTTTCCCCACGTTGACCTTAACCTTAATGACGACCTTGTCATACTCTGGGTGATCAATAGGATAGCGGCTAGCTTTCTGCAGGTCTCTGCTGAGGTAGACGCCGCGGCCAAGCATCCCGTCTGCAGACTGGCTAAAACCGTTGGCCAGGATTAATTTAGCATTCCACTTGGTGGTGCCATGGTACATGACGTAGTTTCTATCATTACCTGGCGCAGAGACGCCCAGTGCAACCACCCCATAAGGCAGATTAAAGTCATCTTCAGCCCACTCGTACTGCTGCATGTTGGTGCCCGTATTCCTGTAGGAAAGAGGATCATTAGTGTAAAGACTTCAGAAGGATTTAAGAAAATTGACATCAATGCAAAATAAAACAACACAGGAATAAATCCAGAAAATAAAGAAATGATTCAACACATTTTAAGCTCTGGATGTAATTAGCCTAGCTATAAATAATGATAATAATAATAATCTTTATTCATATGACACCTTTCAAAACACAGTTACAAAGTGCTTTACAATAAAAACTGAATACATTTAAAACACAAGGATAACGAAAGGTGCTAAAAGCCAATGATTAAACACATAAAAACCCAAAGGGTAAAACAACTAAAATGTCATAAAACTCACAGAAAAGCAATTTTAAAAAAGTGAGTTTTCAAAAGTGATTTAAAAGACACGACGGAGTTTGCAGCCCTGATCTCCTCAGGCAGGTCACTCCATAGTCTAGGTGCCCTGACTGGAACGGCTCTATCACCTTTGTGTATGAATCTGGACCTTGGCACCGCAAGGAATGACGCATCTGAGGATCTCAGAGTGCGGGAAGGGATATAGGGCAACAATAGATCTGTTAAATAACTTGGGGCGAGGCCTCTCAGGGCTTTGTAAGTAATTAGTAATATTTTAAAATCAATTCTAAAAGCAACAGCTAGCCAATTATAAACGTTTGTTTGCCACAGAGTTTATTTTCTGCAATAATCCAAAAAACAATGGAAAAATCCCATTGGGTTTTTGTCGAGGGAACCAGGGCGATGCTAAATTCCTGGCTGGCCTACAAAAATCCTCCCTGCACCACTCTATAGTTCCAGTCGCATCTACATGTACAAGTTGCAGTAAGCATATACTTAATCAGTTTTTGATTAAGAGGGAGTCCTTGGGAAAGGTTAACTTCTGTAAGGGGTCCCTGGCCCCAAAAAGTTTGAGAACTCCTGTGCTAAACATATTAACATTGTCTTAGTGGGCATGTTAGCATTCAGCTCAAAGCACAGCTGTGTCTCAGTAACCTCACAGAGCTCAGCCTGACTGTAGACTCCTGTTATTCTAAGATATAGACAAAAATGCAGGTGTTGCTTTTATCGGGGCCAAAAGTCATGATAGTCGGGTGAAGAGGAGACTTCAAACCGTCTAGTCAAGTCAAGACCGTTGTATTTATACAGAACAATATCACAAACCAAGAGGCTTTAAAAACTGTACGGCAACTGTCCATGCACCCTCAATTCAGAAAAGGAAAAACTCTCCCACAAAACTTTTAAGTGTATATCACACTTTGCTTAGCTTCTGACAAATTCTCAGTTTTGCTGCAGCTTTTCTCTGCGATCAAAAGGAGCATTCGTTTAAACACCAGGATACATCTGCTTTTATCAGTTAGGAAGTTCACAGCTGAGTCATCAACATATTATTAAGAGCACACTTTCCATCAGACTAACATCATCTCCTTGTACATGCAGTATTGATAATATTTACCGTAAAAATGCACTTTTTAGGGTAAAAAACAAAGTGTGTGTTCACATACCTCTCTCTACGTTCCTCCAAGAGTGCAAGTGCTGAGTTCACTCTGCTTTATATATAGACCTTCAAGTTTCCTGAGGAAATTCCCCAAATGTGTGTTCAAGTTTCACTTTCGTTTACTGTTTATTACTGTTTTATGACTTTCGTTTAGGTGTGGTCAACACAGCGGTGGTGTTTTCTGTCATGCCAGCCGGAGCCTTAACTGCAGATGTGAGGGTGTAAGTTATTGGTGTTTCCAGGTCTCCTGCAAGAAAGAACAATTATAATTTTGGCCAGATGCTCATGTACAGTGGCAGATTAGCTGCATAACAGTGGGAAAATAATCTACAGCAACATTTATATAATTCATCATAGAAAACCTAAGGAATCCATTGGTACCAACCATGTCATACTGGGAGGCTAAATAACACTCCAAACCTGCATTCAATATTGGTGAGGAAAAACTGTCATGGCCATTTTCAAAGGGGTCCCTTGACCTCTGACCTAAAGGTATGTGAATGAAAATGGGTTCTATGGGTACCCACGAGTCTCCCCTTTACAGACATGCCCACTTTATGATAATCACATGCAGTTTAGGGCAAGACATAGTCAAGTCAGCACACTGACACACTGACAGCTGTTGTTGTCTGTTGGGCTGCAGTTAACCATGTTATGATTTGAGCATATTTTTTATGCTAAATGCAGTACCTGTGAGGGTTTCTGGACAATATTTGTCATTGTTTTGTGTTGTTACATATATAGATACATTTTCAGCATATTTGTCCACCCCCATGTTGATAAGAGTATTAAATACATGACAAATCTCTTTAAGGTACATTTTGAACAGATACAAAATGTGTGATTAATTTGCGATTACATCATATTCTATAAGATCATCATATGTTTGTAGTGTTGCTGTCCTGTGAGAACCACGTATCTCTAAAAAGTCAGAAAAACAGCCCTGTTTTCAGCTTTGTGATGTTGCATTTTCCAGCTGATCCAAGAGGCTTTTTAAAGAGTTTATTTAGCTTCAGAAGGAGGAGGCTTTTCTCAACACATAAAGGAAGATTTCATCCTTCAGTTTATCACAAACATTCAACATCAACACATCTGGAGACACCTGGTTTTCACTGGATAGGAAGTAACTAAAGCTGTCAGATAAATGTAATGGAGTAAAAAGTACAATATACCTCTGCGATGTAGTGAAAGTAAAGTACAAATACCTAGGATTTGTACTTAAGTACAGTACCTGAGTAAATGTACTTAGTTTCTTTCCACCTCTGGTTCCTAACCAGTGCAGCCAGCCACTCAGCAGCATTGGTCCAACTGATGGGAGACACAATGACATGAGATATAAGACTGATTTAATAAACAAAGCTTCCTTTACACACGCCTGCACACACACACACACACACACACACACACACACACACAGATGCAGTACGCTCCAGCAGTTCTATGAATCTTGCTCTGCTCCATCACTGCTCCCTTCTAATACACTTTCCACCAGATTAGTCTGATTTCATGCATATTGCAGAGAAGTGCCAGAAATCTAATGGAATGAGCATCTAAAAATAGACATGATTTCTTCCCCTTTTCACTATTTGCCCTCTCTCTCTCTTTTTTTACTCTCTCCTTCTTCTTCCAGACGTCTTGGATCTTTGTCCTCTAGCTTTCTCTCTTTGTGTCCCTCTCTGTGAACTGTGGTCTTACGTGTAGTTTGTCCTCTTTCTGGCCTCCATGGTGAAGAGCTCATGTGGATCCAACACATTCTCATCCCAACTCGTCACACACTGACGCTTTGTCTGATCCCTCGGCATTACTTTTCGGTCAAAGTAAACACGTGGTTAATGTTGTGAATTAAAGCTGCAGTGGGTAGAAATGGAGCAAATATGATTAAAAAAAGTTCTTTTTATAAAACAGTCACTATATCCTGACAGTAGTGCATGAGACAGGTAATCTGAAAAAAATGTGGCTCTGTGTCCTCCAGTGCTCCTAATGGCATCAGCAAGATTTCATAAATTGGAGGAAAACCAATCAGAACTGAGCTGGAGCCTTGCCGTCTCTGAGCAGCTGTCACTCACTCTCAAACTCCAATCAAACGGTCAAACTAGGCAGCGCTGATCAAATATGTATCAATATTTTGTTACTGTACTGCCTATTTCTCGCCTCAAATTTTTTCAGAAACGTCTTGTAGTGTACTGATTAACTGTAAAATTAGGTTTGTGACCCCGCAGCAAAGTCTAAATCAAGTTGAGGAATTGATTTTTTAACGCCTGAAAACAGAGCCATGAGGAGGTGCAGAAGTCTAGTTATCTCTCAGAACACTAGAATTACAATATGTTGAAAGGTTATTATGGATTTTTTGCCTAATGATGCCAAAAATATATTGCCTATAGCCACTTTAAGAGACATTTATTTAAATTTAGATTGCTACTTTAAATTTACTGTAATGTGGGACAAAGAAATGTCACATTCAAGAAACTGCAAAAATGAAATGTTTGGCATCATCAGCTCCAAAACTCATGCATGTCCTTATAAGGCTAATACGTATATATGTACATATCTGTTTTTGTCAGGAACGAGCCAAATCTGATCTGACCTCTTTTCTGATTACATGACTAATGATGTGCTACATGCACTGAGACAGAGCGATGTGGGAGAGTAGGAGTAAATAATCAAATAAATAAATAATTAAAGACAACAGATCCATTAAGTGGTTGGATCCTCTCTTGTTTCTGTCCTTCAACAGGATTTAATTATAAATGTGATTTGTGGCAAACCCTATCTAGCTATATTGTCCCATTGTTCATGTTTAACAGTACAACAACATACTGGTATGTGTCCAGACTTACATATGACGCTCTGCTGTGTGTTATCAAAGGTAAATCTACGTCACCATTCATAGATGGACAGCATTTGAACCTTTGAAAGATTCATAATCTGTTGCGACAAAGATTGAAATCACCAGTCATAAAAGAAACTGGAAGATGAACTTCAAAATGTGTGCAGATCGGAGATGAGAGGGACTAACTTAATATTTAGAGCCCAGTTTACCCGTCGAGGGTCACTGATGCTTTTCTGGACTGGAAAACTAATTCAGCATCCAAGTTCAACAGTATTCTCCCATCATGCAACGCTGTGAGAACATTCACTAAGTTTGAATCATTTCATTTTTCTTCTTTTGGGTACAAAACTACTTCACATGTAAATAAAACATTTGGTGTCTAAATTCAGGTTGTTATCTCTGTTAGAATAGTTATTGTTGAAGGAAAGAAGAGGAACATCAATATCATGGCAGATTCATAACTTTTAAATGTGTGTGTGTGTGTGTGTGTGTGTGTGGTAATTAATAATGCATGTATGTAAAATCATTTAACATTCATACGTGTGGGTAATGTAATGTCTCTTTGTGCAACAGAGGAAAGTTACTGTCTATTGTGTCTAATGTGTGCTCTTTGTCTCATGTAGTGGAAAAGTACTGAGTGTTGACTTTCACTGGGACACTGTGTGTAAAAACAACTCATCTGTGTAAAAACATCTCCTTAGCTTTCTATATAATCACATCGTAACTTCCTCCTTCAGCGCGCTCTTCTGCAGATTCTGTGTGACTCTGTATAACCAGTGCCTCTTCTTGCAAGAATAAAATACAACAAAGACATTTCCTCTGTTTTGAGATCTTTATTTCAACGTTCATTAGTACTCATCTATGGAAATTGACAGAATTTCCATTACAGTAATTAACAATATCCAGTCCTCATCTTCATTCACCCAGGACCTGCTTGTTGTAAGGCAGCAGTGTTAACCATGGACCCACGGCTCCACCTGGACATGACAACATGTATTACACACCTCAGTGTACATGATCATAGATATGTAGGCTTAATAGATGCTATACCATTCAGATAAAAAAAACATACAGTAGGATACATGGTGTGAACATATGTTTCTAATAAGCTGACATTTAAAACAAAAGTAGTTTTTATAGTCCTGGTTGTATGCAAATACAAACTAACATGCTGTATATGAGAATAACCATATCAATCACAGCCACAGTATGTTATCCATTGTTGTGGATCCAAACTCTTTGGACTCCGCTCCAGCTCCAGTCTAACTAGCCTTGTTTTGAGGGCGCGCCAAACTAGCCACGAGGCAGGTATTATGCAAATGTCTTACTTGGTGACATCACCACGTTACGGAAGAAAAGGCGGGACTTCAAGCAAGGTGTTTCAGGTAGTTCAGGAGCCGTGTTTCTGTGGGAAAGAGGAACTTTGGGCTTTGTAACTTTGCAGACCTTTTACATGTACAAAAAACTATATAACACACTGAAGGAAAGGGAAACAGCACAAAAGCATAATAGGTCCTCTTTAACTATGTCCAAAAGTCATGATAGTCCTTTGAAGTGGAGGCTTTGGTGACCTTTCCAGAGTAGTTTTACAATAATACTATTCCATGGCAGTATAAAAATTACTCTCAGATAGTTCTGTTAAATAGATGTAATTAAGATGTTGTTCCCCATTATTTTTAATAATGTATGTCATACTTTAATAGCTTAGCTTCTGAGAAAATCTCAGTTTTGCTGCAGCTTCTCTCTGCGATTAAACACAGTTCAAAAGGAGCATTCCTTTAGGCCTCCAAACACCAGGATCCATGAGCTTTTATCAGTCAGGAAGTTCACGGCTGAGTCATCAACATATTCCACTGAGAGTTTAAGAGCACACTTTCCATCAGACTAACTTCATCTCCTCATAGTACTGATGATATTTACTGTAAAAATGCACATTTTAGGTTAAAACAAAATGTGTTTTCACATACCTCTCTCTACATTCCCCCAAGAGGGCAGGCTACGAGTTCACTCTGCTTTATATAAAGACCTTCAAGTTTCCAGAGGAAATCCCATAAATGGGAGTTCATCTTTCGCTTTCGTTTCTCTTTTTGTTTAATGGCTTTGTTTACAGTCAGACATGATTACATATTTGGGAGTGGTTATCACATGTGGTGTTTTCAGTCCTGCCAGAAGCAGCAGCACAGTCATCAGTGATTTTAGGAGTTGAAGTAAAAAGTGTCATTAAATGAAAATACTAAAATTCAGTAAAAGTGCCTCAAATGTACTTAAGTACAGTACTTACTACTAGTAGTAAATGTATTTAGTTACTTTCCACCACTGTGTAAAAATGACACATTGTGGTTTTACTGGAGGTTATGTGCTGGGCTATTTCTTAGCTGAAGGAAATGACCGCAAAATGTTGAACTATTCCTTGAATGATTAATTTCAATTACAGGATGCATAGACGAGGCAGCCAGGAGTCACAAGACGGAGGGAGGCAGCCTGTATCACCTCTTGATGAGGGTGGATGAGATTGCAATTGCTGCCACGAGTGCTTGTTTTGTTCCACTCCTGTCTCAGGTGTGATCAGGTGATCACACATCACGGTGTGGACTTCTGACTTTGGATATCTCAAAATAAGAATATACTCATCATCAGACTCTGCTTTCAACATAACCAGACAACAGCTTAGATTTAACACGACCCATTTATTTTCCAGTTTGCAATGACACAGTGACAAAATACAAACGTCATTTACTTTTTATCCAAAAGTATAAAAATACATTTGAGCATAGAAAAATAAATTGGTAAGCCTCGTAGAGCTCATTTGTAGCCGCGTGCACCATTTCCACTGGAGGGTTTGACTGGACGTGGGTTGATGGTGTTAAGGACCTTGATTCGATCGGGATCCCAGACACAATCCTCCTCCAAACCGCTCTTCACCATCCCACAGTTGGGTGGCACCCAGGCGGTGTCAAAGCCGTGGTCATGCCAGGTCTTCTGCATTGGGTGGTTTTGACGGTTGATGGCGATCACTTTCCCCACGTTGACCCTAACCCTAATGACGACCTTGTCAGACTCTGGGTGATCAATAGGATAGCGGCTAGCTTTCTGCAGGTCTCTGCTGAGGTAGACGCCGCGGCCAAGCATCCCGTCCTTAGATGGGCGAAAATCCTCGTCCATGATCGAGCCAGCAATCTCCTTGGTGGTGCCATGGTACATGATGTACTTTTTATTATCACCTGGCGCCGAGAGGCCCAGTCGACCTACCCCAGGGGGCAGATCAAAGTCATCTTCAGCCCAGTCGTACTGCATGTTGGTGTCAGTATTCCTGTAAGAAAGAAGATCATTAGTGTAAAGCCTTCAGAAGGATTCAAGAAACAAAATAAAACAACACAGGAATAAATCCAGAACATTATGAAATGATTAAACACATTTTAAGCTCTGGGTGTGTTTAGCCTAGCTTAGCACAAAGACTGGGGTTCTGTTCGAATCACATAGTAACATACTGCGCAGCATACTACATATGGACTACATGACAGCTCCCCAAAAATGAAGCCAAAACATCTGGATCGCCCCCTGGTGGCTTGCTGCAGTCATAAATCCTCCACGTTAGCGGATGAGACATGGGCCAAACTAAAAAGTCAAACTACACGTGAAATCAAATTTTCCCAAAGATGGTTTCTGTCATTTTAGGAAGTTCTTATCACGCTGATGTATGTTCAAGTGCTCATTTTTCTGCTCAGTGTGGATTTAATTAGTTATTTGATGCTATAAAAAGGGGGTGAGACGTCATGAATGGCAGCTGTGATTATCTCATGCTGACAAATGACATCAAAATCTCAAGATGACAGCTCTCTACAGCTCTGTACAGCTGGAGGAAGTGGAGACATGTCATCCATCTTTATATACAGTCTATGGTTAGCACCAAGCACTGCTTCTCCTCTAGCGCCACCATAAGGTTGACTTTGGTGATCCCTGACATTTGTTCTAACGCCACCAGCAGCTCTAAAGGTTCACTTTGGTGATGTCAAAAACTATTGGATGGATTACCATTACATTAATAAACACATTGATCCCCTCAGGATGAATTAATAACTAAAAAAATGTAATACTAATGGCATTCCCATCAGCTTCAGCTGCTAACATGTCAAGTCATGTAACAAGCTATAACATTGTCTTAGTGAGCTTGTTAGCATTTAGCTCAAAGCACAGCTGTGTCTCAGCAACCCCACAGAGCTCAGCCCGGCTGTAGACTCCTGTTACTAAGATAAGATATTTTACTCCGTCCAAAAGACATGATTGTCAGGTGGAGACTTTAAACCGGCTAGTCAATTTTATTTATACAGCACAATATCACAAATCTAAGACTTTCAATGTTAACGAGATAAATAACGCAAATTTGTTTTAACGCCATTGATTAACGCATTAACGCAACTTGCCATTTTTAAGGCTGTAGCGGGCTCAGTTTTAAAGCTAGAGTGAAGATACTGACATCATATGACACTAGGAAACCTAAAGAATCCATTGATACCAACCATGTCGTACTAGCTTGTCGTGAAGGAGGCTAAATAATGCTCCAAACTTACGGTACATTTTGGCGAGGTGTCCCTTGACCTCTGACCTCAAGATATGTGAATGAAAATGGGTTCTCTGGGTACCCACGAGTCTCCCCTTTACAGACATGCCCACTTTATGATAATCAGATGCAGTTTTGGGCAAGTTGTAGTCAAGTCAGCACTCTGACACACTGACAGCTGTTTGCCTTGAGTTTTCCATGTTATGATTTGAGCAAATTTTTATGCTAAATGCAGTACCTGAGAGGGTTTCTGGACAATATTTGTTATTGTTTTGTGTTGTTAATTGATTTCCAGTAACAAATATACGTATAGGCCTACATACATTTGCATAAAGCAGCATATTTGTCCTCTCCATGTTGATAAGAGTATTAAATACTTGACAAATCTCCCTTTAAGGTACATTTTGAACAGATTAAGAAATGTGCGATTAATCATGATTAACGATGGACAATCATGCAATTAAATATTTTAATCGATTGACAGCCCTACTCAAATTTGCCTCAAGGGACTTTACAATCTGTACCGCATACAACCCCCTCTGTCCTTTGTCCCTCGATTCAGATCAGGAAAAACTCTCCAAAAGGGTTTTACTCATGGTTTTAGTATAATACTATCCCATGCCAAAGATTACTTTTAATTCTGCTGTGTGTTTCCCATTATTTATAATAGTGTTGGGCACACTTTAACTTCATAGCTTATCTTCTGATAAAATGACAGCTGTTGCAGCTTCTCACTGGGATTAAACACAGTTCACATTAAAAGGAGCATTTATTTAGGTCTCTTCCATCACACTAAGTAACTTCATCTCCTCTTATTGATGATATTTACTGTAAAGATGCATGAAAAAACAAAGTGTGTGTTCACTCACCTCTCCTTACGTTCTTCCAAGAGTGTAGGATGTGAGTTCACTCTGCTTTATATAAGGACAGCTAGGTTTGGGAGAAAAGGTGTGTTCATCTTTCAGTTTCGTTTCTCCTCTTGTATCGTTTGATGACTTTCTTTTACAGTATTATGTGGGTGTGGTCAACACAGCCGTGGTGTTGGGTTTCTGTCATGCCAGCCAGTAGCACACTGATGATCAGGGACTTTAGAGCCTTAACTGCAGAAGTGAGCGTGGAAGTTATGGGAATTTCCAGTTTCTCTATTCGGTCACAGATGAATGTTTTTACTGCTGCAGAAAAAGAAGACAAATATAGATTTTGCCCAGAAGCTCATGTACAGGAGCAGATGTAGCTACATAACAGTGGAAACAATAAATGAAAGACGGTACTATGAAGATAAAAAAAGGTTTGGCAACTGGGAACACCCTTCAGAGCCACGTTCATACCATATGTGCATACCATATGGGTTTCATTGTTCTTGTGCTTTTCATTTCCATGAAAAGGAAACAGCTTGTAACTGTTGCATAGTTGAACCTGGTGTATTTCCCACAAATGTGGCCACTGCGACTCTCTGGGTCATGCTTACATTACACTCACCACCTCCGTTGTGGAGATTGGAGATAGTGAAAAATGAGGACAAAAAAACACGGCTGTGACAACAAGAAGTTGTTTTGCTCTAAACAAAGTCATGCTCTAATTTAGTTTCTTCAGCCTGAGGTGTCGCCTAAACTGAATTAACTACAAATTCAGCACATGTTGCAAACAACTCATTTTTAGGCTCAAATAATTTTACTGAAATGATGAAAATGAAATACAACAACTGGACATTCAGGGAATGATTGATCTTAAATAAACTGCCTCACTATGACCAGACTTGGACAGATTTTCCAGCTTGATTTCTTGTGCGGTATTGGCATCAGTTCCTGCATGTTTTGTGAGTAACACAACTTTCCAATGTGTTTAAAGTCAGACTGAAAGTCACATGCATTTTTGCTAAGAAATCAGTAGCTACATATATAATCAGGCTGTTATCATACAATGTTCCTAGCTATATCTATATCTATATATCTATACGTAATATAGAGTGACAAAGACCACATAGGGAGGAGGTCGGGTGGATGGGTGGGTTTAAAAACACCGGACTTTGACTCAGGAGACTGCTGTTTGTGTCTCGTGTAAAACCAGAAGTCAACGTTCACTTATTTGTCACATAATTTCAGTATTTAAGGGAACAGTGTGTAACATTTAAGGGGATATATTGGCATAAATGGAATATAATATTAATAAGTATGTTTTCGTTGGTGTATAATCACCTGAAAATAAGAATCCTTGTGTTTTTGTTACCTTAGAATGAGCCATTTTTATCTGCATAGGGAGCAGGTCCTCTTCATGGACCTGGCTGCCGTGTTTCTACAGTAGCCCAGAACGGACAAACCAAATATGGCTCTAGAGAGGAACATTCATAGTTTTACGTCATCCACCGTAGTTCTACCTACATGCTTGGCACACAGGAAATTTCAGTTGGCTATAATCTGCAACCTCACCGCTAGATGTCGCCAGATCATACACAATGTACCTTTAAGTTACGCCACTTCCATAGTTATTTTAACCCAAACCACAATCTTTTCCTAAATCTGACCGAGTAGTTTTGTTAGCTAAACACTGCAGGATCACATCTTGATTGTCCCCCGGTGGCTGGCTGCAGTATAGGTCATAAACCCACATCAAATACTGTACATTTTTGGATGGTTTCTGTCATTTTAGATAGTTCTTATCACGCTGATGTATGTTCAGCATGAACAAACACACACACACACACACACACACACACACACACACACACACACACACACACACACACACACACACACACACACACACACACAGAAGACACAGGCTCTTAAGCTCAAAGAAGCATCATGTGACCAAATGTTACATAAATGATCCTCGTGGTGAAATGGTCAAAATGATCAGACACTGTGATTATTATAAAGTCATAAAGTGGGCATGTCTGTAAAGGGGAGACTCGTGGGTACCCAGAGAACCCATTTACATTCACACATCTGGAGGTCAGAGGTCAAGGGACCCCTTTGAAAATGGACATGAAAGTTTTTCCTCGCATTTTTGCCCAACTTTGGAGCGTTATTTAACCTCTTTCATGACCAGCTAGTATGACATGGTTGGTACCGATGGATTCATCAGGTTCTTTAGTTTCATATGATGCCAGGATCTTCACTCTAGCTTTAAAACTGAGGTCGCTACAATCTCCAAATGATCGATTGCGTCAATGCTTTAAAAAAATGAGTGGCGTTAAAATGAATTTGCGTTAACGCGTTATTATATTCATTCATTCATTCTCCCCCTAAATACCCCCTGGACCCCCCTAAAGAAGACTAAAAACGGGTCTATTGTGGGTCTCCGTGTTAAAGACCACATATACAATTACAGTATACACTATGTCCAATGGAGTCATTAGGTTTTGGAGTTTCATTTGATATCTGTGTCTTCATTTTATCCCTAAAACTGAACCTACTAGAGCCTCTGACAGACAGTAAAGTCAGTCGGGATCGCGGGTCTCAGGGAGTTAAACATTTCATTGGGTGACACGTGTACAGGGTCGTCTCAGTCCCAGTAGCAGTGTCTGTGTATGTAAAAGTAGTCGTGGTCTTATCAGGTCCATTGGAGTCAATAAGTAGTAATAATAGTAATACTAGCAGTGCGTTCCAATCTGCGTACATCTGTACTTACACTTACCACTTTGAGTGCATAAGTACGGCAAAATGCAGTGCACTCAAAGTACCCGGATGTTGTACTCTAAACGGTCAGATGGTTGAGTGTGGAACGCTGGACACTTTCCAGACTCAACTGTCTCCATCTTGGCTACGTAGCGGAAGGGGCGGAGCCACGACCGCTATTCAAACAGACGTAGATAACAGAATAAAACAATACGTAAACACACCGGTGCATTTTCAGCCAACAGGAGGACACATCGTAGGCGACGACGTTGGAAACCTAATTTCCACTCTGCTTTCATTTTTTTTCAGAAGATATTTTGGCGGGTAGCGAGCCGCGGTCAAATGTTGCGATCGTCATTTCCGGTCAGTGCGCCGCAGAGTATTCGATTTGAGACGATCCTACCCCGCTGAAATGTACGCACTACTCAAGTGAGTACAGAGTGAACAAAGTGCGCTACACTGAAGTGTACTTCTGGAAGTGCGTGGACTGGAACACACTCTCAGTCTATCTGCTAGATATCTGGGATGTGTCCACGATTCATCAGGCAGCGTCTTTGAACAGTTCATCAGTTCAGTCAGGGCTAACGTCGTGTAGTGTGAACTAGCAACTCAATCTCATGGGAAGGTGAATAA
>CAKAOI010046268.1:0-10778 GCA_916701655.1 Sebastiscus albofasciatus | reverse complement strand
CACTCTGCTTTCATTTTTTTTCAGAAGATATTTTGGCGGGTAGCGAGCCGCGGTCAAATGTTGCGATCGTCATTTCCAGTCAGTGCGCCGCAGAGTATTCGATTTGAGACGACCCTACCTCGCTGAAATTTACGCACTACTCAAGTGAGTACAGAGTGCACAAAGAGCACTACACTGAAGTTTACTTCAGGAAGTACGTGGATTGGAACACACTCTAGGTGGTGCTTGTGTATCGGCCTCTTCAGGCTGACGTTGTGTTACGGAGCCCAGTCGGGTTCAGTGAGGTGACTTTTTTTAATTCCAGAAATGTTCCTTCATTTTTCAAACCGTCCTGTAACCAGGGCAGCCTTCTGCTGATCCGGCAGCCTGGGTGTGTTGTTTTATTTAAATATATCACCAGCCTGCTTCAGTTATGCTTTCACACCTGGACGTTTCCAGAAACAACCACAGCATTCTCCCACTGAGATCTCCGCTGGTGTCGTTAGAGTTCCAGTGCCTTGCTCATGAGAATCTCCGCTGTGATGTTATAACGGAAGATATATGAAGAGAGGGAAACGTTCTACATCACCCGACTGCTCCTCTCCAACACACAGTAGATGGTGTGTGTGGAAAGGAGAAGCAATACAACAAAAGATAGCATAGGAAGTAATAGTAAATATCCCTTATTTTAATCTGCACAGGGGAAAGTTTAGTGTTGATTATTTCTAACAAAACTAAGCGAGCTGTCGGTATTTGTGACGGGATGTGTTGTAAATGGAAGAGCAGTTGTTTTTGCTTCATATTGTATTCCTTTATTCCTCTTAGATGTGCACTACTGTACACCACACACATATTCAATCATGTTTAAATGAATCATTCCAGTGTTGTGAAGCAGATGAAGCAGTGAGTTTGCTGGCATCACCATAGAGGGCTCATTGAGAACCCTGAGAACACGGAGAACACTGACAACACTGACAACACTGACAACACTGACAACACGATACATGTTCAGGAAAACTGTACAAGTTTAAGGAAAAGCCAGAAGACAAACCTGATAGCAGGGTGTGAATATTTTGGGCCCAAAAAATGAAGAAAAATGAGGTTTCATAGATGCACTCTGTCCATTTGACCCAGGGTTTGTCAAACTGTTATCAGCCTGTTCCAACAGTCCAGTCTCTTGTGTGGGTCGAGCTTCTTCTCAGCAGCCTGTTCGCACGAAAACACGTATATATGTCACAATAAAGCACAAGGCGTTTAGCGTGCATAAGTACGCCTTTCTTGATTTCCCCGTGTCATTTGTACGCCACAACAAACAGGTGACCAGGAGACCCGTGTTGGAGACCGTTGTTGAGCGGTGTTTTGTTTTGTGAGTTACGTTAGTGACGTGACGATTATCACGTCTTTTATTGACATTTGTGGCGTGTTTTCTGTCGTTGTGTTACTTTGTTTCCGTACATGTTTTACTTAGTTTACGGACTTATTTTAAGCCCAACTATGACGTTTTCCCTTATCCTAACTAAGTGGTTTTTTCTGCCTAAACTTATCTTTTCCCAGATTGACAGAGCTAAACTGATGTTGTATGAAATTGTAGTTTCCCTATTACATATGATGGACTTATCTGCACTCTGAGCTCCATAAGCAAAGCAGAAAAAGGCAAAGTCTTGTTAGTTCTCTGGATCCCACTGAGAACCAACACCCCGTTCTCTCAGCGCTGGGACTGTCCAAAGCTCCGCCTCCCTCGGTGACAAACAGCGATCAGAGGAGAGAAACGAGCGTGACAGTAAATGACAACAAAACCGTATTTTTGTAGATCACAGCACACTTAATGTAATGCACTGCAGAAGGATTTCTGTTTTGTGTTTTGTAATGACAGAATCATTCTGAGGTGGGACACAGATACTGATTAATGAGATGCAGCTTTATATATTGTAGACTGTGGTCGTCTAATTTTTGAAACACTTTGTAAATAAAGAGAGAGTTCACTTCTCTTTTTAAAGGGACTGTATGTACCTTTTTACACGTTTTAATAATTATTTTTTATTGCCAATGTGTGATCTGAAAATGAGACCTTCCGCAACGTTCTGGGTTTCCTCTCTCCCCCTGCAGACTGATTGTAATGTGAAGAATGCGGGACGTTTCTTCCGGTCAAATCCAACAGATGTAACGTAATGCACGCTAGCGAGTGCCTTTATTTTAACAGTGTGCAACCGTAGCTAACATTCGGTTGGAAAGGTAGTCCCCTAACGCCAACAAACGACCTCCACAACTCAGACTTTGAACAGGACGCTGACTGTTGTTGACTTAACGGCCACAGGTGTCACTGTTAACAGCAGTGTCTGATTCTTACATAGAGTCCCTTTAAAGAAGAATTCGAAAGTGTAAATGGGATATCAGGATATAAAACCAACGATCTGTTGATCTGTATGAATCAAGACTCCATAGTCCAACAATGGCGTGTTTAAATCGAGAATCGAATTGTGGATTTGGAGAATCGTGACACCCCTACTCAAAAGTAAATCTACTTTTGGAATAAAACTCTGAAGGTACGTGTCCTCCGTCCTTTCCACGCTTCCCATTCATTGTTTATTTGTCTCTCGCAATCCGAGAGACGGACCGTCACGTAAAGTTGAGGTCACGGGCGTCTGACGCGACTCGCCGCCTCTGGAAACTCCCTAGAAACTTTTAAACTGAGCTTTGTCGATCCAAAATAAAGACAGATTGAGCAACTGCGGGATTATTTCTCGTATAAAATGTTTTCAGAAACACATCTCAGTGAACTGTTTCTGTGATTTAAGAGGAGAAAGTTTCCAAACGAGCCGCCATGTTGGTTCCGGTTTTAAAGCTGGGAGCAGCAGCCCACGGAGGGAAAGCCTTCATCCAATCGGGTGTCCCGTGGCAGCCCATCAAGCGTCCGATGCTGGGAAGCAAGGCGATCCCTCGTGATAAATAACGTCCCTGTGGACTCGTACCGTCAGACCTGACACTGCCAGTCCCGAGTTAATCATAATGTCTATATTAATTTTTCAGTTGAACGTGAACTGGCCCTCCTCCTGCTGCGTCGTCTCTCAGACAGCTCTGTAGCCTCGGCCTGCTGAGTGAGATCAGAGAACACAGAGGGAGGAGGAGGAGGAGGAGGGAGAGGAGGAAGAGGAAGAGGAGGAGGAGAGTGGGGGGTGAGAGGGAGGGGGTGTCGTTTCAAGGGGGAGGTGCCAGGGCTTCCTGCGGGGGTTGCCTGTGTGAACGCTCCCT
This sequence comes from Sebastiscus albofasciatus, assembly GCA_916701655.1. Taxonomy (NCBI): domain Eukaryota; kingdom Metazoa; phylum Chordata; class Actinopteri; order Perciformes; family Sebastidae; genus Sebastiscus; species Sebastiscus albofasciatus. Next base: position 7,550 of record CAKAOI010046268.1, on the reverse strand, counting down.
GAATGACAATGCTGCGCATCAGGGCCTCAGCACGACTCCCTCAGCAGCAGCAGCGCACACACACACACACACACACACACACACACACACACACACACACACACACACACACACACGCACACTCACAGGGAGCGAGCCGGGAGGCTGCACGGGCACGCAGCGGCGAGCAGCGGCGAGCAGCGATAACACCGGCAGGCCAGGGTACAAAAATACAAAAAGAGAGCAAAACGTCTGCAGCCATCACCTTCCTCCACCTTCCTCCACCTTCCTCCACCTTCCTCTACCTTCCTCCACCTTCCTCCACCTTCCTCTACCTTCCTCTACCTTCCTCCACCTTCCTCCACGTCCTCATTATTAATAAGTGATGGAGGAGGAGGGGTGGGGGGGCAGCTTGTCATCCCTGACATCAGACCACCGCCTGGTTTACCGTAATCATACAGATCACAGGCAGGCTTCTCCACCAGCAGCACCACCCACCATCTCTCCACCACCACCCACACAACCATCTCTCCACCACCCACCCACCATCTCTCCACCACCACCCACCATCTCTCCACCACCACCCACCCAACCATCTCTCCACCACCACCCACCATCTCTCCACCACCACCCATCCAACCATCTCTCCACCACCACCCACCATATCTCCACCACCACCCATCCCACCATCTCACCACCACCACCCACCTCTTCCCGACACTCACTTTCTCTCTCTCTCTCTCCCTCCCTCTCGCTCTCTCACTCTCTCCCTCGCTTTCTCTCTCTCCCTCTCTCTCTCTTCCTCTCTCTCTCTCTCTCTCTCTCCCTCTCCCTCTCTCTCTCTCTCCCTCCCTCTCGCTCTCTCACTCTCTCCCTCGCTCTCTCTCCCACTCCCTCTCTCTCTCTTCCTCTCTCTCTCTCTCTCTCTCTCCCTCTCCCTCTCTCTCTCTCTCTCTCTCGGTGCTGTCAGCAGGAACAGGCTTTTATCGAGCCTGTTAGTAGCCACTAGTCTACGGGAATCAGATGACGAGCAAATCCAGTGATGCACACACGTTGTGACGTTGAAAAGGCGTCTAGTAAATAATAGCACAGCTCTGAGACCACGACAGCGGGTGGGTTAGACTCCGAGTGTGTGTGTGTGTGTGTGTGTGTGTGTGTGTGTGTGTGTGTGACCTCAGGGTAACAGGAGAGGTAAATTACTCATACTGCTAAAGGCAACTCATCTCCCATCTTCAGAAGACGGATCTAGTGGGATGTATTTGAACCACTTTATTTATGGCCAAGATCTATATGTACTGTATTTACTGTAAACTGTAAGAAATGGAAATGAATAACTGAGTTTTTGTTTACATCTTCTTTTTTATTTATCATTGTTGTAGGTCTATAGTACGACGATACGACGTATTAGGTATTAGGTATTAGTATTAGGGCCACATTGAGGAAAAGAAATCTGAGATTTTGAGAATAAAGTCGTAATATTACGAGAATAAAATATTATAAAGTAGTAATTGTATGTCTTATTTTCTTTTTTTCTTGTAAAGTGATGACTTTATTCTCATAACATTACGACTTCGACGTGCTTTGAGTTCAGGCCGGTGCACGCCAAGGGTAGAGGTACAAGCAGGGAGGCAGGGAGGCATCTGATTGGTTCTTTCCAAGCGGACCGCGAGGCAGTGATTGGTAGACGTTTTTACAGGATTACAGCAGCTCACAGTCCTTTTGGTTGTCTGGAACGCAGCATTAGTTTAATGAGAGGAGAGAAAATAGGAATACACATAAGAGAAGAACCCATAAAACTGCTGAATGCACATCGTACCACACCAGGTTATCCCCTTTCATGAAGTTTTCCTAGACTTTGTTGACTTCTACATAGTGTGGCATACGTAGTGTTCCATCCCAGAACCCACCATATGGGCCCACTTTGAGTCTTCCACCAACTGTTTTTTTTAGAACGGACCTCCAAATGATGGGTGGTTACCTGCCAAAGTAGCTGGTAGAGGAGACAAACACTTCTCAGCGTTTAACAGATGGCCGGAGGTTCAGTAACTAGAACCCACCCTGATGCACAATGAAGGTGATCTCTCTTCCAAAGGCGTGCAGGTGGCGTTCAGCGCTTTAGACTCTAGTTTCAGCACTTTGGACAGCGACAGAAGGTGTTGAAACATGTCAGTAGCTGTTTCAGGACCAGCGTCAACGTGACCAAAGATGGTGTTTTTAAAACTCAATTGTTCTTATTTTCATTATGTAACTATATAAAAATATATCTCAAAGTATTCATTTGATTCTCTGGCCACTGTGTTTTCATGGGTTTCACTACCCCCCCCCATCTCCACCACCACCACCTTCATTTTCCTGTTCTGGAGAGGTGACAGCTTGGTCGGTTTAGCCCAAGCAAACAGCTTGCTGAACTGCATCAAAGACGACTCAGATGCCGGAGCCAGACTGACAGACGGCTTGGAGGAGAAGGGAGGAATGAAGGGAGATAAAAAACAAAAAAAACTCTTTCAAATCGTCCTCAAAATAACAGTACGTCCTCAAAAAAAAAACACAAACTCTCCCAACTCTCCTCCTGGCAGATGAAATGTTGGTCCAACTTAGTTTATTGGCAACATCTTTATTTTCATACATTTATGAAAACCCATTTTGAAATCCACAATAAGCTCAAATTCACCGTTTGTTCTCCTCACATCCTCCCGAGGAAATAAAATAAATAAAGATTATTATTATTAAGGAATCCCATTCAAGGAGAATTTTATTGTTACATAACCGTCTGAACCAGTCAGAGGTCAGCAACCTGCAGCTCTTCAGCTCCTCTCCAGAGGCTCCCTGTGGAGCTTTAAAACAGGAAATGAATAGCTGTTCTTTGTTTACATTTTCATTTTTATTTATTATTGTTGTAGGTCTATGGTACGACGGTACGACGGAGTATTAGGGCCACATTGAGGAAAAAAATAAATCTGAGATTTTGAGAATACAGTTGTAATATTACGAGAATAAAGTCAGAATATTATAAAGTAGTAATTTCACGTGATTTTTTTTTTCCTTGTAAAGTTATGACTTTTTTCTGTAAATCTCAGATGTGTTTTCCCTCAATGTGGCCCTAATGTCTCTTTGGTCCTCACTGCATTAGACTGATATACTATATATTCAGACTATAAACTGTGTTACCTCCTAAATTTCCTTCGGGATCAATAAAGTATCCATCTATCTATCTATCCATCTATCCATCTATCCATCTATCTACCGTCATCACAATGATCAAATGTTTAGCGGCTCCAGACAGATGTGTTTGTTGCCTAAACTGTCTCTTTAATAGTAAAGGTTGCTGACCCCGGGACTAGCTGTCAGATAGGAGATAAATAATAATCATCTGCATAAATGATGCTGATAATAAGCAGCTCTCGTCTTGCTGAGAGGATCCCTGAAGTCCTCCGGAGACCTGAATTGTCCCCTGAGTCATATTTTGGGAATCAGTGTTTCACCTTCACCATCCTGTAATCCTCATTCAGTTACAGTTTCTTGTATAAGCCCCTCCTCCCTCCCCCTCCAGTCCCATCCCCTCCTTCCTCCCTCCCTCCTCCCCCACCTGCTCAAGGCAAAGCCTTCTGCTGGGCTTGATGGGTTTGAGTAAACAGTGAATGGGGCGAATTGGACCGAGCTGTTGGTGCTTTTGACACTTGGCGAGCATGAGAGAAAGCCGTGAGCGGCGTCTCCTCGCGGGGCCTCAGTGAACCCAGCAGCGCCCTGGAGCTCTGGAGGCCTGGAGGAGAGTCTGGAGGAGAGTCTGGAGGAGAGACCATCACTGGGGACCCACAGGCCTGCTGATCAATAAGTGAAGGAATGAAAAGTTACCAGACATAAATGATCACAGGTAACACTGAGAGAGATGTGTGTTTTGGCCTGGTCGTAATATTATGAGAATAAAATATTATAAAGTAGTAATTTTATGTCTTATTTTCTTTTTTTCTCGTAAAGTGAGGACTTTATTCTCATAATATTACGACTTTCTTTCTCGTTTTTTCAACCACAGTGTAAATAAGTAAACAAAGAGTGTTAAGTGTGTTAAATATAAATGCAAGAATAGTATAAATAATAATTAAAATAAGAATATGTCTTGAAATGTACTGTATAAATACAGCATTGTAAAGAGTATTGAAAGAGCAGTAGTAACTACAACAGGCTGCGTCGGCCGATTAGACTGTTAGATGTGGTTCAATAGGGGCCTACTACACCCACCAGTAGGTTTTATCATCTATTCACATGTTAGATCACCAAAAGAAGGTATAAAAGATCACGACAGCGAGCTGCCGAACCTTCTCCAGACCCGACTGACGCCCTACATCTCCGTCGTCGCTACATTTAACCGCATCAGGCTAAAGAACGCTTTTGTCCATCAGTCCATCTTGTTGCTAAATAATAATGAATGTGCTGCTAAAGACGTGTACATCCAGAGGACAGACGGTCATTTTGTAACGGGTGATGTATGAATACTGGTGATGTGTTTTGTTTTTTTGTCTGATGGGTCTTACTTGTCTGTCTGTTTATGGTAACAGGATGTCGATTGCAGCTATTCTCAACCACTGGTCCGCGGCCCACTGGTGGGCCTCAGAGAGACACCTAGTGGGCCACGAAGGTGCTGCCAAATGGTTAGATTAACCGCTATTCTGTATTTCAGAGGTTGTAGCGGGCTCACTTTTAAAGCTAGAGTGAAGATACTGGCATCAAATGAAACTAGAAAACCTGATGAATCCATCGGTACCAACCATGTCATGCTAGCTTGTTGTAAAGGAGGTTAAATAACGCTCCAAACTTACACTAAATTTGTCCATTTTCAAAGGGATCCCTCGACCTCTGGCCTCAAGACAAGACTATGTGGGTCATTACACCTGACAGTGGCATAATAACACATATTATATAGCCCAGTTTGTCATTTATTTGGGAAGGTGGTCCTCGGAAATGTTTTAACAATCGGAAGTGTTACAAAAGGTTGAGAATCCCTGCTCTATGGTTAACAGGATGTCTATTGGATGTGCACTTTTTTCTGCTGCTTAGGGATGCAAAATGAATTTTAGTGCAAACTGATAATAAAGTCGTATCGTATCGTATCGTATCGTATCGTCGTGCGCTATGGGGAGTGGGTTGGAGTGCGTCGTGCGTCGTGCGCTGCAAGGCTTGGCCATGCACGGATCTGCGCGTCAGACTGATCAGATGCTCAGTGCGCGCGGCTGACTGATCACGCACGAGAGCCAGAGAAGCTCTCAGCTCAGCTCTCAGGTCGGGAATATAGATAATATATATAATATACAGCCTCCGGTACCGACCGACCGACCGACTGCAGGTTGGTGCACGTCCCCCTGGGGGGTCGAGGGAGGAAAGAACAAAACAAACCCAGAGAGAGAGAGAGAGAGAGAAGAGACTGGCCGCCTCTCTCTGGTTCTGGAGCCTCGGAGGTGATGCTGCTGCTGGGCGGTGATGGATGCTGCTGGTGCTGCTGGTGCTGATGCTGCTGGATGCTGATGCTGCACGGTGGAGGAGAAGATGCGAGCGCACCGCCGAGCAAGAATTGATGCTGATGCTGCTGGTGCTGATGATGCTGTGGTCTGTTTCTGCTCCTCCGGATCCGACTCGTCCGGGATTCTTCTTCTTCTCCCATCCTTTGGATTATAGATGATTGTTGATTTTCTTTTTTTAATTTCATCAACATTTTTTTTTTTTTTTTTTTAAGTGAGTGAGGCCAAATTGGGTAGATTGAAGCGCACCGGTGTGTATTTTCGTCTCCAAGTAGCGCGCAATCACGCCCAAAATCAGTGAGCGACGCCTTGGTGAGGAGGAGGAGGAGGAGGAGGAAGAGGAGGAGGAAGAGGAGGAGGAAGGAGGGGGGGGGGGATGCCGCACCGTCCATCACCAAATATCAACACATGTCACCATGCAGGATCAGGATCGGGTTCTGGGGAAGCCCCCCTCGGTTGGTGTTTGTGTGCGTGTATAACCGTGCTCGTGATCGTGAGAGGTGGAGATCTGCCGTGAAACACAGCAAACAGTGCGGATATATGGCACAAGAATAAATGATCTTACTCTTATCTCAAATCCTATTTTTATCTCGCAGGAAAAAAACCTGAGGAGGAGAGAAAAAAAGAAAAGAGCCGTGTGTGTGCAGATCGTGTGAAGATGCTCTAGAGGCTGGTTGAGATGAGAGGAGGGAAAAGACGCAGTCTGCAGCTCCAGTAGCCTTCTTACTTAGTGGAGATGATTGTTAATATGTCTGTAAACGCACAGCTATGCATCCTCCTCGCATGATGCACTGTTGAAATGCAACAAACCGGCTCGGTTCACTCCTGGAGAGATTTTTTTCACGACCAAAAAAAGCAGATAAAAGCAGGATGCTTTGTTGCTCTTCGACGCAGATGCTCTGACAACATAGAACATTTCTGACAGTTTTTCATTCAATTTTTTTGTGTGAACTGATTTGCCAGGAATTGCATAAAGCCATCGCTCTTATTTCCCATTCATATTCCAAACACACGACCAGAGACACCGTGCACTCTCCATCCCTCTCTCTCTCTCCATCCTCTCTCTCTCTCCTCTTCTCTCCTCCCACCTCTCTCTCTCTCTCCACACACAAATGGAGGTATCTTCTCGGTGCTGAAGATCTGTGAAGGAGACACACACAGACAGATAGACAGAAGGAGACAGAGACAGAAGCGACTCCTCCATCCTCCATCTCCATCATTGTGCATGTTGTGTGTGTTGGATGGGAGTCTGATGGTCTGATGGTCTGATGGGGTGGTGGCATGTGGACCTGTCACTCTGAGGTTCCCCCCAGGCTCCTTCCTAACCTCTGGCGTTTGGTGTCTGCAGAATGGCGCGTTTTGGAGACGAGCTACCCAACAGGTATGGAGGAGGAGGAGGAGGTGGAGGAGGAGGAGGAGGAGGTGGTGGTGGCGGTGGTGGCGGGGGTGCCGGAGGACCAGGGGGGCCCGGCCGAGGAGGCAGCAGGCAAGGGGGGCCTCCCGGAGGGCAGCGGATGTACAAGCAGTCGATGGCCCAGAGAGCCCGGACCATGGCCCTGTACAACCCCATACCCGTCCGGCAGAGCTGCCTAACGGTCAACCGCTCCCTCTTCCTCTTCAGCGAAGACAACCTCGTGAGGAAGTACGCCAAAAAGATCACCGAATGGCCATATCCTTTCACCAGCAGCAGGCTCTCAGGCTGCCAAGGTACTGGGGATGATGATGATGATGTGTGTGTGTGTGTGTGTGTGTGTGAGGTGTGGCCTAGTGGTATGTGGACTGGTTTGGTGTTGGATCAACCAACATCTACCTGCAGGGTGAAAGTTGTCATTGTGTTTTTATTGTTATTTTGTGTTTTGCAATGTTACATGATGTGTGTGTGTGTGTGATGATGTGTGTGTGTTTTAAAAGTGTGTGTTTGTGTGTGTGTGATGATGTGTGTGTGTGTGTTTTAAAGGTGTGTGTGTGTCTGTGATGATGTGTGTGTGTGTGTTTTAAAGGTGTGTGTGTGTGTGTGTGATGGTGTGTGTGTGTGTTTTAAAGGTGTGTGTGTGTGTGTGT
>CAKAOI010046266.1:0-17997 GCA_916701655.1 Sebastiscus albofasciatus | reverse complement strand
GTTACCTTCTGATGATATTTCTTATGCTTGTTAGTGACATGTTTTTTAGCCCCTGCTCATTAGACACAGAGAAGTCCTGGCGTTTGGGGCGGACAGACAAGTTTCCTACCCCGGCCAATTTGTTTTCTGTTTCAGCTCATTGCTGTTGCATCCGACATTATTCATGTCATCATTAATTGCCAATAGACTACCTTAGAAGACTTCTCCTGTGTTTAATGATGTATAAACGGAATGTAAATCTTCACAATTTTTAAAGGACAGTGAATGTTAACTGTCAAAGTTATTGCAATAATAACGCCAATTCGTTTTAACGCCACTAATTTCTTTAACACATTAACACAACGTGCGATTTTTAGGTTGTAGCGGGCTCAGTATTAAAGCTAGAGTGAAGATACTGGTATCATATAAAACTAGAAAACCTACTAATCCATCAGTACCAACCATGTCATGCTAGCTTGTCAGGAAGGAGGTTAACGCTCCAAACTTATGCTAAATTTTGGCGAGGAAAAACCATGGATTCATAAAGAGAACTGGATACAGCGTTGGAGGCGGGGCCCCGTTCATTCCTGTGAAAGTCTCAGTGGTGCATGAAGCCAAAATGACTTGACTTCTTAGTGGAGAAGTACCTGGATCTTTCGGCGATCTTCCGCATCCATTAGGTCCATGGAGCAGGCACAGTAGTAGGGTATTTTCACACTTGGTCCCTTTCAGCCCTCCAAACGAACTCAGAGTGATTAGTCAGCATTTTTTGCGTATATGTAAACAGATCTCCTCGGGAGGTGGTGAGAGTTCGGTTCGCATCAAGTCCACTTCGCAGTTTGCTCAACCTGTACATTGTGAACACAAAGCGCTCCAGGTTCGCTTTGGGGATGTCATGAGAACCGATGCTTCAGTACCAAGTTGATGCAAAAAAATTGTGACGGTACTCATTTTTCTACAGTACCGCAGGTACCCTATGTACCGTTGAGGGCTCGAGACTAATGGCGTCCCGGCGTCCCAGAAACAAAAGAAAAAGAGTTTAGATTTTGGCGAGAAACTTGAATAAAAACAGTTGTTTGAAGGAGAATAGAATAGAGATACTATGCATGTACATTTTACAACCACCGCTTATGGATAGAGAAACGTGCCTTTCTGTCTGTATCAGTCCTGCTCCCAAATGCTCGTTATGATTGTAATAATTGATAACAAAACACATTAAACCTGCAGTAGGCAGTATATTTTTGGCATCATTGGGGAAAAATTCCATAATAACCTTTCAGCATATTGTAATTCAAGTGTTCTGAGAGAAAACTAGACTCCTGCTCCTCCTCATGGCTCTGTTTTCAGGCTTTAAAACATCTAGCCCGTGACGGGAGACTTTGACCAATCACAGGTCATTTCATTGAGAGAGCGTTCCTATTGGCTGTGCTACGGTCATGTGACCGGAACTTGGCGATCCTTCACCAGATTTCACAATGGTGGCAGCATCACAAACTTTCTCATTTTACAACTAAACCGTGCTACAAGATGATTCTGAAAACATCTGAGGAGAGAAATAGACATTAACGTAACAGAATATTGATTCATATTTGATCAGCACTGCCCAGTTTGACGGTTTGGTCGGAGTTCAGAGTGATTGACAGCCGGCTCTCATAGACGGCAGCTGGACAGCAGACCTCAGATCAGCTCTTACTGCTTGCTTTCCTCCGTTATGTGAAATCTTGCAGATGCCGTTAGGAGCACCGGAGGACACAGAGGAACATGATTTATTTCAGGTTACCTGTTTCATGTAGCTGTTCATATTTGCTCCAATCTCGCCTACTTCAGCTTTAATAACTGCATTGATTGCAAAGGCAGGAAATCCTAAAACACCGTAAAACACCGTAAAACACCGGTGGCAGCAACTTGACGAAAGTGTTGCATTTTCCATACACACCACTCAGATGTTTATTGGCTTAATGAGTTTATTTCATTAGGACTATGTGGGTCTGAACTCCAGTGAAACTACAGTGTGAACAGAAAGAGGACTGAGGCCCCATCAGGGCTGAAGTGGACCAGAAACAGAACCGAGTCCTCTTTCAAATGAACTGAGCCCCTTTTCTGTTGGTCCACTTTAAGAGGACTGAGTTTGGTTTGTTTAAAAGGGACTAGATGTGAAAACATCCAAAAAAAAACTGACACTAAACTACAAAACTATTTAGTTTTGAAGCTGAATAAACAAACCTGTGGTGATTTCAAACAAAACTTTACCTGCACATCTGTGCACACATGTTAACTTGCACCCAAAGCACAAGACGTTTTATAGCATCTGACAGCTGCGTGCTTGTTGACTAAGGAGACGTTCAGGATGTTAGAGTCTAAAAGCCCATCAAATCTACAGGTAATAGCGGTGGAAAGTCTTCCTGAGGGCTCAGAGAGAGAGAGGGGGCCTTGTGTTTTTTTTTTTTAACGTAGCAGAGACCTCGATCATAATAGTAGATTTATCCCATTAGCTCCATGTGGGCAATTCAAAGCTGAGCTGCAGCATAAAAAGAACAAAAAGATGGCTCCCATGTGTTAATCTCTCCTGAGCCGGCTTGTTGGGTAAATATGAATAATGTAAATAGCTGTGTTTGAAGCTGAGGTGATTTATTGCCCCTCTTTTTAATTACTCAAAAAGTGTCGAGATGCTAAATAAAAAAAAAAAAAAAAAGTGGAAGTGTTGTTTGGCATTTAGCAGAAAAGCTTGGATAAATATACCTTTGAATATTAATGCTGAAAGAGGCATCAAAGACAATGACACAACAAGATTACAACAGTTTTACTTCCTTCTAGTTGTACGGTAGAAGGAGCGGAAATGTGACTGGGCAAGGAACACAAGACAGATGTTATCTCTGAGGAAAACCTAAAGTAAACACAAGTAATACCCCCCAGGGTTAGCTAGTAGCTAACTGCATAGGAAACTTGCCACTAGCTGCCACTAGCTGCCAGTTTATCTGCGCTTGCAGGGCTCCAGAGTAACTCGGAGTAAATCGGTTGTACTGGTGCATAATTTAGGTGCACCCGAAATTTTTCATTGTGCCTTTTGCCGTCGAAATAATACATTTTAAGCATTTTGTCAGTTCCGATAGGCCTACATTAGGGATGTCACAATTCCAGAAATTTAGTAGTCGATACCAATACCAGTGAAATTCCACGATTCTCGATACCAATTCGATACTACGGTAAAAAAACAAAAGTAAAACAATAAATCCCATGTACTTCAACATCTACTCCCTTATTACTGTTTGCATACTGGTTTTTGTTAGGATGTTAAACAGGTCATTGTTCCCTCTCTGGGATCCACCTTGGGACAAAAGGAAAGGGACAATTAGGTGTGTGTCTCCTTATTCCGAAGAGTTCTTTGTGCCTTACTTTTTATATGACCCACAATGAATGTTGAATATTAAAATATTTAAACTGATTAACCGACTGACTAATTGTTCTGTTTTGTTTTATTTGTAGTTTAGTCAGTAGTGTTCATCTTTGAGTTACCCCTTTTGTTTCTAAAATGGTCTGACCAAAACCAAACCTGACCAAACCGACCACAAACAGGCTGACCATGACATACAGCATGTTCCTCTTTGTGGTTGGTTTAGTTGTTGTTACAAGGTTCATTTATTGTCATTCTACAACACAAGGTTGCACAACGAATTGCAAGTTGTAGTCCCTTTTATACTACACAAGAAAAACATGGTGGAGAACAGAGAGGAAAGAAGCTGCTCTGTAGTCCGGTGGTACGACAGCAGATACTTCTGTGTCTCTTGTCAGACGGCAGCAGGGTGAACAGGCTGTGGCTGGGTGGATATTGTCTTATAGTATCCTTAGTGTCTCTACGCAGACACCTCACCAATATCACTGTTGCTTGGTAGATATGTACCTGTGATCTGCAGAGCCCTCCTGTCCTGGGCCGTGCACAAACCATGCCAGTTTGTAATGTTTCCATCTAGGAGGCTTTCTATTGCTCCTCTGTAAAAGTTAACAAGGACTTGGCATGTGAATTCAGCTTTCTTAAGTTTCCTTGAAGACAGAATGAGCAGGATTTTCCTAAAAAATAACCATGTATAGACTGAAAATAATCCCTCTCAATCATCACTTGTGACCCACTAGAAGTGTGTGGCAGCATCTGTATCTGAAGAGACTTCAAGGATGAAGACCTTGTTAATCGGTCCTCGGTCCCCCCTGTACGTTGCACAGCAAACGACGCCTGACGAAGCTGAAGTTCGGGCCAGAAGCGGGCTAAAATCGTGCAGCGTACATCCAGCTTAAGTTGTTCCGAATCATCCAGCGCTCTGTCTGGCGTGTGCGTTGTGTCCTTTCAGAGTCAATGTGTGCGAGTGTGTGTGCCACATGGACTTGCAGAGTCAGTGCCAGTGTCTCCACTGTCGGGCAGAACAGTGGCTCTGCAGCAGCTGGAGCCGATCATACACAGGAAGGTCATTTATCACAACCCCGCGGCTCAGCTGGGCCATTAATCACATGCATATTATTGTAATCTGTTTGAAGACACAAGCGTTTGATTTCATCTTCTTTATTAATCCTCCTAGAGGGAAGGGTTCTCTTTCCTCCCTCAGGCTGGTTCGGGGTCAGTGGAGGACACCTCTTGCAGGTACACTGAGAACAACACTAGTTGGGAGGGTGAGGGGGGATTTGAACAGCCCCATTAACCACCAGACACGACTGCAGCTCATGTAGAGGCATCAATACTGCTATCTGTCACAGTGTACATGTCCACTGGGACTCCTCCTCTGGCTGCTTTTGCGTTTCGGTGAAAAGGAATAGACAGAAACGACACCTGGGCGTTTACAACAAAGAGCACCGATGGAGTCGTTCATTTAAAATTGTATTTTGATTAAAACTGATGTTGCCAAAGCAGTAAAACAAGTCCACCTGTTTCCAACTTCAAGGAAGAGTTTGATTCAGTGTTTTTTTATCTTGATACTTGTGGAGAAGCCTGCCAAAACAATGAACTGTATATCTGGAAATGAGGAGATAGCAGAGTAACTTATAACCAAGGACTTGACTTCAGTTTCACCTGGAGCCATTCCTGTGCAGTAGTAAAGCAGTTTTATCAGCCTTTGGTTTAAAAGAGAGTCACAGGAACAAAATACAATGTACAAAATACAGTATCTGAAACCTCATACTATACTAGTAGTACGTACTGATTTGGCCAAAATGTAGCATGTAGTATGCGAACAAAAGCAAAATCTACAGTATGACAAAAATACCCGGATGTCATACTGATTTGGAAAAAATCTCCAGTATGCATCAGACCAGTCTACCTCGCCTACTGTATCCCACAATGCAAATTGCTGGAACGGTACAGGCTATGGTTACAGCAACAACAGCAGCCAAAAACGGCTTTTTTTTTTTACATTTTTCGTAGCTATTTCATCACTAAATTCACTTGAAGCGAGAAATCAACTGTGTAGATTTTGAATGTTGGCAGTTTTACGATATTAGATGGCGAATCCAACATTTTCTCCAATGTTTTCTGAGCTTACAAGCTCCACAAACTGCCGTGACAGCTAGCTAGCGCCTCCCAGTCACGCTCACAGACCGCTGTGAGCTGGCTGGAGCTCTTTAGAGACCGGTCTGTAGACAAAAGGCTTTTATTTCCTTGTTGACGGATAGTTTGTTTAAATATCACAACACAAATATCCATTATAAATTAACAGGAACCTGTGTTTATCTGCCTTTTTGAAGTTGCAAAGCTCCACAACCACCCGCGGGCGTAGCTCGCTTGCCAGCCGTCCAGTGCCGCTCACAGACTGGCTAAAGAGCAGCAGGAAGTGGCACATGGCCTCAATAGAGGTGTTTTTCAATGAGTGGGGTGCCTCACTTCTTCTCAATTGTTGTTATTGCTAACGGCCTCTCTGCATGTGCTCAGGGCTCTTTATTCCCTCCTCTCTGGCACTGTTGATTTTCACTGTTGGAAATGAAGAAAATCACTAACTCAGGTAGAAGTAGATGAAGCCGGCCGAGGGAAAGTGAGGACACCAAGAAGTTGACTGGACCTTTTCTTCAAGATATGCACTGATGTGAAGCATTTAAATAACTTGAAGGTGGATTTTTTTTTTGCCTTTAGACAACAGTATTTTTACGTTTACTTTATGCCATCACAACTGGCTTTGACTTCATCTGTGTTGGTCTTACATTTAACTCTAGACGCCCTAATTTGAATCGCACAAGAGCAACAACCAGCGCAAAGTGGCAGATCTCGGACTGTGTGTGCACCGGCTAGTTTAGTTTATGTATGTGCAGCAGTGCAGAGAGCAGAAGTGCTGGGTGAAGTGGGATATAGAGGAAAGGGTGTGGTGTGTGATAAATAAAACAGGCACATCACTGGTCTCATTGCTCTGAAACAGCTCAGCCGATCATTTGTTAAGCTGCTGAAAACAACAGTATGCATTCATAAACAATATACGCTCCTATTTTAAATACATTTCATTCCATCTCAATACAGCTGTCAACACAGGCTACGTCACACCGGCTATATGCACGTAAACTCGCCTATTTTTGCCGCGCACAGTTCACAGCAACAACAGACAGTGAAATTGATCATTTGGCAGTATATTGACATCATACCAGCAACATTACTACAGTTTCAATGTTTGTATCTATAGAATATGTCACGGACATAAAAAAAAGTAAAGGTTTATTTTTAAATCAACTGCTTCCATTTCAAAATAAAAGCGCTCTAGCGTTTTTTTTCTGTGGACAGAATTAGTTAAGACAAGGCTTTTATTCTGAAATATTTGCAGGGCAGTGTTATACAACATGCAGTGACTTGCACAGCTACATGAATGAATAAAGTACGGGGTTTTAATTGTGGATTATTACTATTATTTACAAATTACAACACGCTTCTTAACCTTTTTTATGTCTATAATGAATGTATTACTGTATCAATCAAGCTCTTAAGACCGAGGCCTGTTTCTCAAAAGCGATATGAAAAATTCTGTTCCATTACTGTTCCATTAAATTATTTCATGTTGCATTTTCCCATTGTTATTTATAAACGGTATATTGCTTCTGCCCTTCAATATGGCCCCTGGGGCTAGATGGCAACGTCACTGCAGGACCTTGATAGCTGCATAATAGCTTTTCTGTGTAGGTTTGACACTACAAGTAACCGTGTCACACTAAATAGAGTCATTTGAAAATAATTGAATGCAGGTTATATATCTGTGGGTTATTTTCAAGTTAATTTGATTATTAAAAGTGAAAATTAATTCAAAGTTCATTGATCAACAGTCGTCTTTTGAAAGTTTGACTTCACGAGTTGAAAGAGTAGCTCAACTGTATAATCACCAGTTTCCCATTAATGAAATGTCAATAACTTTTGAATAATGAAAAACACTTAGATGAGGTACTTTGTGCTGCCTGCTGTTCATCCAGTGAGAGTGACTGAGACAGAATGTCTGCGATGCTGATGTTTAATCAATGCTGAGTAATTAAGACATCCAGCTGTTCTTGTGGCTTTACATCTTTAACAGGCTTCTAGTTTCCAATTAAGCTAATTCATGTCAGCTTACAAACAACAAACACACGGCTGGCAAACAAAGCAGACGGTTCTGGCTACAAGGAGACGCACCCTATCAGCACTGTACTGGGACATTTCTGGTCCAAGTCTAACACTTTAATTGGAGGCTGCTTTGAGTCTTGTCCTGTTATTTTGCACCTCCTAATGCAAGCCTTTGTCACTTTTACTTCCCCTCGACAACATCAGAGGCCTGTACTCCGAAGCAGGATTTAGGGTTAGCGAGGTAACGGTGGTCCACTTCTTACTGGGATAGATCGCTGTTCCTCTTATTGATGCTTTCCAACAGTTATGCATGCACAATGACGCATACGCACGCTGTATAATGTTTCAGTTTGTTTGGGACCGTAGACACGACAGAGAGAAAAAAAATGCTCAACAGCATGGCGCTACTAAACCTGAGGGGACGCACCCTATTTTTCCCCTGATAATGCTTCACTGTGAACAACAGGTCTGTGTTGAAATCAAAAGGAGGAGAGTTAGTAACATTACCTGTTAGCAGCCGGTGGGCAGCACAGTGCTGCTAACGTTATTGGAGGTGCCATTGAGTTATTATTATGAGGCATTCAAACTCTGCTCGGTAAAATTACCATTGAGTGAAGGTAAATAACAACGTTACCATGATACGTTCAAATTTAATCTTGTAAAATGAAGTTTTTGGCGAGAAATTATGACCTGTTTAACTTCCTAAAAACTTACCAAGGATTCTACAACAATGTACAGCTTTATTCTGCACAGCCTATTTAAAAAAAAAAAAACTCTACCTCAGTTCTTATCCTGCATTATATTACATATTTGACATTTCTTAATATCTATATCTCCTATATTTTATGATCCAGCACTATATCACCTTCTGCACTATATTCACGTTTTTAATAGTCCCGTATCTCAGTTGTTATCCTGCACTATATTCATTTTTAACAGTTTCTTCATCTCCTGTTATTTGTATATCTGGTATATTTTTTTATACTCTGTATTACTTACTTGTGCTGTTTTTACTAATATGTTTGCACTATGGAACTGTGATGCCGGAAACTTGAATTTCCCACGGGATCAATAAAGTTACTATCTATCTATCTAAGATTTTTTTTTAATCAAAGCAAATATTTAAATAATCAATCATTTGAATTGTGTGTTTTTATACAACCAGCCACTATAGATGACAATAACAAAGTACAGTACTGTGTACAGTACCCTCCCACCCCCGAAAAATAGGGTTCCCCGGAAGCTACGGTGTAATTCGAACACTGTAATTTACCATGTATATAATGTTTTTTTATGTAAAATACATCAAACATTGAATGACATCAGATCTAAAATGTTATTCCTTCATTTAGCGCAGAGATTTCAAAAGTGGCCGATAAGATTTCAGACCCTGCTCTAAACCAGTATCACACAGTGACTGACAGCTGTCATAATACCGCGAGGTCACTGCCGGCGCAGACAGCTGACAGGTAACGACTGTCACCGTGTCTTCAGACAGCCAGACTCTCCACTGAACAGCGACTATCTGACATTCTACCTCAGCATCTCAAGCAGGCTACAGGACTCCCATGGGTGCTGTCGGCCATCTCTCCCATTCTAAGTGGGTCAGTGGGTCCAGTACACACTCACCAGTTAAGTGCCGTTACTGCAGCAAATGTAAGAAGATAATGAGCGGCAATTAGCAGGGCTGTCTTATCAGCTCCCAGCTAATAGATGTGCACTCTAACCCACCCTGACAGAGCAAGCCCTGGGGTGCTGCAGTGTTTACCTATACTGCTCTCTCTCTCTTCCTTCCCTCCAGTAGCACAGGAGAATGTGAATGGTTGAGTTGAAGACGTCAGTGCTGCACGGTAGGCCTGCACCATATGAGGAAAATGTGCGACGCATGATAACATTGTTCAATATTGCGATGACGACATGACTTGCGATGAATAAACAAATTTTGAAGTGTGCATATTAGCTATACATATATTTTAAATACAACTAGGCTAGATGTTGTTTCTAGAGCAGCAACTGTAATGTTTATAACAGCAAAGTCACCATATGACCTCATTAATATCTCACTGGAAACAGATCTAAGTTTATAGGATAAATTTATAAGTAAAGATATATGGCAAACCAACCTAAACAGTTAGATGACATGACCTACTGCCAGCTTTTGTTTTAGCTTGTGTAGCCGAGGGTTACGTTGCTCCTATACTTTATGAAGATAATAAATTAATAACACGGAGGCGCCGTAGTCTGTTAATAACAGCGCATCCCCGCTTCACGCCTTCCTTTCCACCCTACACAATAAACTCCCCAGACACAAACACTGGAACACAGCTTACTAGAGGGAACTAAAGTCCTTCACAACTCAACTAGATAACTTGGACTCGTTTACAAGTCGCTGTTAGCCGCCGAGCTAACAAGCTGTGCTTGTGTAAACATAGCAGCGTTGGATGAGAGACTGCAGACAGAGCAGATTGAAATATCTCCTTCCTACATTTTTAACCGTTTCATCATGTTTATGCTTGTTGAACAGGTGTAAAGATAACGTATCTTAGCTTTACGGCTGCCTCGCTGAACTGCTGCGTGACTCACGCATCGGTTGTTCACACCATCTGCGTTTCTGCTGCATTTCTGCTGCTGCTGCTGCCAGCTCTTTCTATCTACATAGAGTTTGCCTTTCATAATGGCCATTTCATTTCATTATAAATGTCATTTATATTTATTTTAGACAGAAAAAGGTTAAGAAATGTGTGGTAATTTGTAAATAATTAGTAATAATCTACAATTAAAACTCTGTATTTTATTCATTCATGGAGCCGTGCAAGTCACTGCATGTTCTACAACACTGTCCTGCACATATTTCAGAATAAAAACCTCGTGTTAACAAATGAAGGAATTCTGTCCAGATGAGAAAAAAAACGCTTGAGGCTTTTATTTTGAAATGAAAGCAGGAAGTGTTGATTTGAAAATAAATCTTCACTTTTTTTTTATGTCTGTGACTTATTCTACAGATGTCTAGACATTGAAACTGTAGTAATGTTGCTGGTATGATGTCAATATACTATCAAACGATCATTTTCACTGTCACTGTTGTTGCTGTGAAACGTGCGCGGCTCGCGTTAAAAATAGGCAAGACCTCAAATCTCTAGAAGAGACACACAGCCGAACCTGTTAACGTGGACGCCGAAATAAAATCCAGCAGGTTTCGCAGGCGCTGCTCATGCGGGGGATGTGGACACGCCGTTACACTTGCAAAGTTTTATTGCACTTACTTACAGTAACGAGCGTAGTTGTCATCAACTCGACTTGAGCTGTTTGCAAACTTCACTGTGTGTGTGTGTGTGTGTATGTGTGTGTGTGTGTGTGTGTGTGTGTGGTGCATGCATGCGTGCGTGCGTGCGTGTGTAGAGAGCTCCGACATAGAGCAGGAAGATGCTGCAGTGTGATATTAAATACTACAGTCTTTAGCCCCGGAGCCAGTTTAATGCCGGGTCTCAGTAAAAATACATACATTTTTCTTTATTCATCGTGTTTCAGACAGCCTTTTGCGATGTGTTTACCGCTCATGTTCGTATTGTGATGACGATGAAAATACGATGTATCGGTCAGCCCTACATTGCAGCATCATGCGTGGTGCAGCCAGACCAGAGCAGGAGGGTTAAACTGAGGTCACAGTGAAGACAGAGTGACCTGAGTGCACCGTCAGTATGGTTCGAATGTGAGCTGGGTGAATATAAAGTCTTATGCACATCTGTGGAAATATTTCCTAGAAGGATTCATGTTTGAATCACACCTGTCTGGCATTGTTCCTCTGCTCTGGGATGTGTGTTTCATTCTATGCTATGTAGACCTGCTGCTATGTGTGTGTGTGTGTGTCTTGTTTCATTCATGATGAGCATCAGCATCAGATGTCTGCTTAATCTATCTGCCAGAGAGCAATCAGCGGAGCCAGACATGACATGAATAATAATAATACTGCTCAGAGTTAGACTCAAATGATCTTTCTGAATGGTTTGCACGTTTGCATATTAAAAATGTTGTTTTTTTAGAGCTATTGATTATGTGGTATTAAACCATGTTTGTATTCATGCTTTCATTCATGGTTTTTATATGTGCAGTACAGTCTCTGATGAGTAGTCATGACAATAAATGAAGAGAAATGAAGAGAGCAAACGGACAGAAAAAGAGACCCCGCCCTAGAAAAGTCTACAGCACAGGACTGCTGCAGTAAGACAAAACACACATACACACACACCACATGCGCTCTCACACATATCCATGCACACACGTACACACACACACACACACACACATAGAGGAAACACAGAGCAGTGAGGAGAAGGTCCCCACCCCTGTCTGTCTACATTGCAGCAGTGCTGCAGTCAGACAAAGAGGAACAAAGGTTTCATAACAGGGTGGCAGCCGGTGTTACAGCGACCCCTAGTGGTCCAACACCAGAATAGAGCTTCAGACCACCACTAACAACAACTGGGAGGTGGGAGGGGGAGGAGTATTATGTCATTATTTGGATGTTTGATCATATCCCTACCATAGGGGCAGTTTGAACTTTAAGGTTGGGGCTTCACACAAAAAAAAATCTATAGGGAATGTGATGTATACAATGCAGAGAGGTCTAATGGCCTACATAATACAAGCGTAGCTGACAAAATCAGTGGGATTGCATTGTTTTATATTGAAATGTCCGACTCCTAACTGGCCGCGAGCGACGAAGCTCTGTGCAACGCGCCGTTTTGAACTTTTGTCGGACGCCCTGTTTCTATTTATTCCTGTCGCTCGCTTTGAAAGTATCGCAATTGAAGAGGAACAGCTGATTCGTGAAGTTGAATTGAGGAATTATCTGATACAATACTTCCTCATTTCACTACAACACCTAAATAAGGAGGCAGCTGGCTGGAGGGAGATCACCTGAAAGTTTACTGAGGCTTCTGTTGGCTGTATTGTTTGTCATTTTCAGTAAATAGCAATATAAAACCTGTTTTCTGTTTAAAAAACACAAATGGCAGAAGGGTGCAACTACTACTCACCCATCTTTTAAGTGGCTACGTTTCTACTCTGACCTTGACCGCACAGTTAAGAGGTCCATGGTTTGTACATGGCGTAAGAGAAGAGCACATTTAACAGAGAGTGGCCGATGTTATTAGGCTATAAGTAAATAAAAAGACCGCAAATCTATCTCCTTATCTTGTTGGTTTCTTATTCTGTCAATAAGAAGACACATCAAGGTCAATATTATTCATCATTATAATAAATTATTAGTTCTGCGTTATTATAAAAAATATATAAGATACATTTCTACACAAACTGCGTCTGTGATCCCAACCCCAAAAAAAATCAATCTACAGTGATGATGCATTACATGTTCACATTTATGTCACCTTTTATAGTAGTCTGGCAATACAATAATGAAAAAAAATAATAATCAAAAGGATTAAACTGTCTTGAGAAAGTGTGTTTAAAACATTGATATGATGTTGAAGGGGTCCCTCACTGATTCACTTACGCACTGCCATAAATTTGGTGGACACAGGCGATCAATACAGCAGAGGCCGAGGAATCCTCGCGAGACGGTTAAGGTCAGGCATTGATCTTGAATGGTTAAGGCTACGATAGGTCGTCGGGCAGCGAGTCTCACGAGAGTTTTTGCAAGTTTTTGCAGATCTCAGCTCAGATTTCACCATTTGCAGGTTACCTTTGAGACACAACCCTTAATACAGCGCAAGCACAAATAACACTGGATCCTACATTTCCCATCATGCACCAAATAGCATCTTTTCGTTAGCGCCTGTCTTCCTGGTGAATGGCTATTTCTTTCAAACTTCACGCCCCTCGGCTTTCTGTTATAAATGTGTAGTCTCTAATCTAGGGATGTGACGGTGAGGACATTTTCCCACACGTTAATAAACTTGTGACGACACCGGTGTTACCAATTACACCGGACATTTTATAAGAAAAGATGACGGTCAATATGTGTAGCGCGCTTACTTTGATCTTTACCGTCGGGTGACGGTGTGTGTCTGGCCTCTCCGGTAGAGCTTTCCCTGCGGGGCCGCTGGGGTCTTCCTGTTCTAGTCCTGGTACCAATCAATGGGTGCATGATGAACCATGTGCTGCGTTGCTTTCCGCTGGCAGCCGTTATGAGCTAATTGTATGTTGCTCTACATAACTAGGAAAACACAAACATACACACAGATGCAAATACACAAAAAATCTGTGAGAAATCAGTATGAGTCACAAACAAATGGTTCAAATTAGTGGAGGATTCGGCTTTGAACACATGGGAATCTTTGTGTGTACTTGTGTTTGTATGTTCAAGCGTGTGTGTGTGGTTTGAAGACTTGACCTCATTTGGCCAGAGGGAGGAGAGAAGAATAAAGACACTGATGTGTTTTATTATGCAGCCATGGGTGACGGGTTGTGCAGGCAAGGTCAAGTGTCTGACTGAGGGCTTATGGGAGTGGGATGGGGAGGAGGAGGAGGTGGTGGTGGTGGAAGGGGATGAAAGAGGAGTGACCATGCCTTTGGGGTGAGTAAAGTTACGCTTGGTTCAGTGTGATTTTGGAGGAGAGAGGGGAGGCTGGATAGACGGCTGCTGCAGGGTCACTGCTTAGCCGTCACTGGGGGACCGGAGTGTTGCATCTGCTGAAAAGTCTTTGAAAACGCAAGACAGACTTCTAGTGTGAGTGAAACACTGTGTCAGCCTCCCTTGTAATGTCAATGTGGACGATGGCAAACAGGGGAATTCACAAAGAATGGATTGCTGTCGCTGGTAACACCATGAATTGCGCATCACTTGCAACCGTTGTCTGCCTCATCTCAATGTCCGATTCACTAAAGATATCGCGCCGATGATATTACAGCGCAAACACGGCCACAAAGTTTTGCAGCTGAGTGCAAAATGTGCCTCAGTTATACATGTGGCAATGTATAAATGTTGCCTTTGTGCCAAGAACACAGTAGGCTGAACAATGGCAGAGAGAGAAAGAAAAATAATATTTTCAGATCTCGAGCTCCAGGTCGTGACCGATGAGGTGCATTCCTCAAAACTTCAGGCAAGGAATTTAAACGTGACAGAGATTTGGGATTAAATATGCAATGATACCCGGAAAGTCTGGGCGTGACACCCCTTAGAAATGCTCTTCAGTTACCACCAACTCTCTGAAGACGCTGTAATTACACTGTAACTGTGTGTGGCTATTAGCGCTTGATCTCGACCGGGAAATAGACTGTTTTTTGCAATGAGGCTCATTTGCATAGAAAAGGGCCAATTTTGCGCTAAATGTCTGCGTCTTACCTCATTTAAATACCTGCAAATAGCACAGGAGCATGAGACGCTATTTGCTTCGCAGCGCAGTCAGGGGTCCATTTCACCCTTTGTGGGTGCTTTGAGAATTATTTTTTTTCTTATTTGTGCAGGTTTAGCAGCCGCAAAAGCCTAACAATCCTTTATGAATCCTCCCCTTGGAGCTGATTTCTTGCAGGATCAAACAACAATCAACAACAGTCTGTCTTAATACAATACCTGCATACCTGGATATATGTTGCAAGGGTAAAGTCAACTCAAAAGAAAGTACCTTGAAGCTGCAGGTCAGAAGCTTGTCCGTTGTCAGCCTTTGTCTTAAGAACTGAACATCAGACACACATTGGGCCTTGCATAAGAACATTTTCTTATTCTTATCCTCTAAA
Source organism: Sebastiscus albofasciatus (assembly GCA_916701655.1). Classification (NCBI taxonomy): domain Eukaryota; kingdom Metazoa; phylum Chordata; class Actinopteri; order Perciformes; family Sebastidae; genus Sebastiscus; species Sebastiscus albofasciatus. The sequence goes on along the minus strand of CAKAOI010046266.1, from coordinate 2,777 downwards.
CTGAGACTTTCTTGACTTTCAGAATTATGTTTTAAATTGACAAACATCATATGTGTGATTCATGGCGCAATTCAAACAGGATCAAAAAAATATTTGTCTCTCGCCGTTGATTACTGTACATATTTTTTCCACCGGAAGGAGCGGGACTTCACCTCTCTATATCAAAAACTTACAAAAGTATATGTCTAACTTTAATGAGGCAGGCACTATAGGGATCCACAGACCTTCGGTTCACAAACAGTGGTGTTGAATATCACTCTCGGTCATCAGAAAAGTACCATATAACTCAATTCAGTGATGGGAGACAGGAGACAGGAGTGTTCATATGCCCCAGCGTGCCGATTTCTGAAAACTAAAATAAGGGCTAAGTTAACCCATACGGTATTCAGAGAGCGGTATGCTGGCCATTTAAAGGACCAGTGTGTAACATTTAGGGGTATCTACCGGCAGAAATGGAATCTAATATTAATAAGTATGTTTTAGTATTTAGTATAATCACCTGATAATAAGAGTCATTGTGTTTTCATCACCTTAAAATGTTGCACCGCCATGTTTCTACTGTAGCCCAGAACGGACAAATTGGAGTCAATAACGTTTCTCGCTCCCGTCGCCACCACTCTCTCTCTCTTGCTTCATCACTCACTTCCCATGTACACACACACACACTCTACGCACTGGCTCTGCTCCAGCTGGCTCTAGAGAGGGCCACCGTAGCTCTCCAACACACTTGGCACACGGGAGAGGCTTCAATTGGTTGCAATCTCCTCACTTCACCGCTAGATACCGCCAGATCCTACACACTGGACCTTTAAAGAAAGATGACTTAAAAGTAAAGCACGGCTGGAACGGGCTTGTGTGTTTCTGTGGATGCTGTAGAGCTGAAAACAAATGCCACCCTCAACTATCATCTGATCCTGCTCAAAGCACATACACTGTATAAAGAGAAAAAACACGCAAATCTGCAGGGAATTGATAATATTCAGTGTTAGCTTTGAGGTGTTTAATGAGATTAGGTGGCATTAATCATTGAGCCGGTACCTCACTCATCACCCTAATTTAGGAGCACCGTCATTTTTTAAAAGGATGAACCCTCCTGCTCCAACAGATATATTTTCGCCGCAGGGCTTTGACTTTAAGCTTGTCATCCTGGAACAGCAGGGCCTTGGCGGCGGGCACACACTCTTTCAGGGCCTTAATCCACATTACAGTTGGCTGGCGTTCTCCTTCTTCGGCTCCATGATCAGAGCATGACAGACAGAAACACGCAGAGAGAAAGAGAGGGGGTGAAGAGACCTTCCTTCAACCCCACATCTGTTGAGTGGCAGGATCCAATGTATATCTTATTATTCATTCTTCAAGAGTATTGATAAAGTCTTGATAATTACTACAGTATGACACTATTTTCTTGAAATTTTCCAACATACTATACTTTGACTTTTTTCATGAAATTTTTCGAAATAATAAACTATGACGTTTTTTTCATGAGATTTTTCGACATACTATACTATGACTTTTTTCCAAAAAAAATTTCCACATACTATTCTATGAAATTTTTTTATGAAAATTCTCGACATACTATATTATGACTTTTTCTCATGAAATTTTTCGACATGTTATACTATGAGTTTTTTTCATTCAATTTCTCGACATACTATACTACGACTTCTTTTCATGAAATTTTCCAACATACTATACTATATATACTAAACTATACTATACTATACTATGACTTTTTTTCATGAGATTTTTCGACATACTATGTGACTTTTTTCAAAAAAATGTTTCCACATTCTATTCTATGAAATTTTTTTATGAAAATTCTTGACATACTGTACTATGACTTTTTTCATGAAATTTTCCAACATACTATACTATAACTTTTTTCAAGAAATGTTTCGACATACTATACTACGACTTTTTTTTCATTCAATTTTTCGACATACTATATATGACTTTTTTTTCATTCAATTTCCAACATACTATACAATGACATTTTTTAATGAAAATTCTCGACATACTATATTATGACTTTTTTCGTGAAATTTTCCAACATATTATACTATGACTTTTTCTCATGAAATGTTTCGACATACTATATATGACTTTTTTTCAGGAAATTTTTCGACATACTATACTATGACTTTTTTGGTGAAACTTTTCGACATACAATATAATGACATTTTCTCATGAAAATGTTCGACATGTTATACTATGAGTTTTTTTCATTCAATTTCTCGACATACTATACTACGACTTCTTTTCATGAAATTTTCCAACATACTATACTATATATACTAAACTATACTATACTATGACTTTTTTTCATGCGATTTTTCGACATACTATATGACTTTTTTCAAAAAATGTTTCCACATTCTATTCTATGAAATTTTTTTATGAAAATTCTCGACATACTATATTATGACTTTTTTCATGAACATTTTCAACACACCATATTATGACTTTTTTTCATGAAATTTTCCAACATACTATACTATAACTTTTTTCAAGAAATGTTTCGACATACTATACTACGACTTTTTTTCATTCAATTTCCAACATACTATACAATGACATTTTTTAATGAAAATTCTTGACATACTATACTATGACTTTTTTGGTGAAATTTTTCAACATACTATATAATGACATTTTCTCATGAAAATGTTTGACATACTATATTATGAGTTTTTTTCATTACATTTTTCGACATACTATACTATGACATTTCCATGAAAGTTTTCAACATATTATATGACTTTTTTTCAAGAGATGTT
>CAKAOI010046264.1:0-16555 GCA_916701655.1 Sebastiscus albofasciatus | reverse complement strand
CCCTGGTGCTCAGTGTTTTACCCTTATCATGTTTTGACTTACTCGGTTCCTCTGGCATCTCTGACCCTGGTTGCCCCAGCGACTGGCTCTATGGTCCCCACTACAGACACAGCTGTACAGATAACGGTGGCTCCCCTAGACAGGACTCCAACCCAATAATGTCAACAGAGGGACACTCTGAGAAACACTCTGACCTCCCGACCAAGGAGAGGGGAATTAATAGAAAATTCCATCACATAAATTATATATAAATTATATATACACAATAAAATATATAAGGTACAGTAAAAGTAGCATTTAAAAAAATAGAAACAGCAACACAATAGGCCACATACATTCAAAAATTATTTATTCATAATTCTAGTGACAATTTAAAAATGTACAAAGACACATATGACATATGACAAGGGTCAGCATGCTAAGTTACATCAAATGTGAACATTTGCTCTACTTCTTCTCTTTCACACTTAGCAGACCAAGGAATCAGTCAATCTACTCTCACTTGGCCATATCTATCAGACTTTGCAAAGATGTGGGCACCCAAGTCTTCTCTCCTTGCACAAACACAACCCCTCTGTCTATGTAGATGACGATACGCCCAAAGGTGTACAGCTGTTTGCCCTCGTGCCGTTTGGCCACTAAGGGCATGAAGACAATGTTGTTCTCCTCTGCCTTAGTCTGGATCAGATCTTTAAAGTTAGTAGGCACACCAGCACTGATGCCTCTGTGAGCCACACTCTCTGCATCTCTGCGCTCTTGCATCGCTTCATACTGGAAGTCCTTTCGTCTCTCGGTCTGTGTCAGATATGCAATATTCTCCCTTGCACCAGGTTGCATATATCCACCTGTGGATGTAAAAAAGAAGGAGTGTTGTAGTATGTTTTCTTGCAGCAGAGAAAAAAGGGCTGAATTATTATAATTGTAGAAAGGAAAGCTGTTCTATAGTTTTAATATGTTTATTTTCTGAGACTGTGTGTAATACCAACCCATTCCTGAAGACACTGCGCGGTTCATGATGTCCAAAGCTTCGTTGAATTTCTCCTTAATGAGCGGCTGTGACAACAAGGCATCACTAAACATGGTTTTCCAGCCCAGGTACCATTTAGTGATTTCCTCATAGTTGGGACTGTTGCTCAACCATGAACACAGGACCTGTAATCACCAAAACACAAACAGACGTAACAAAATCACAAAATTACAATTGTTCAATAATCAACTGCAGTTAAGCACATCTCAATTACTTCCTGTTCTGTGTGAGTACATTCACTGACCTGCAACCACTTTGTAAAGAAGTTTTTGTCCAACAGGGACACAAGGCTGGAGAGGGACAACATGCCCTCCCAGTCCATCACCCAGTGAAATGGCTCCATCTGCTGCTGGTGAGGGTTGATAACCAGCTCTTCCAGGCACAGAGCTGAGGAGGGACACAGAAGCCATCACATGAAGAGAAACCAGTGGGAAAAGGAGGGACAGGGAACGATAACACTGCTGCTGGGAAAATACATTTTCTTCCACTGCTATTGCTAAGGCTATTACCGATAAAAGACCTACCTAGTTTAGGGATGATATTTTTCACCATGAAGGCCTCCCATGCACCTGGTGTGAAAACATCTTTCCAAGGCTGCAAGATGAGGCGAGCTGAAGCGTCGCTGGGATGCCATCGCTGCAAGGCACTGGATAGCTTGCTCCTGATTGGTGGGTAAAGAGGCTCTAGACGTGATTGGAGCAGAGGCAGCCAGGGATGGATCCAGGAGTGGATGGGCACTGTGTCAGTTAAAGGGTTCCAGTTATCCACCTATGAAACAGGAAACAGAAATTAATAAAATACAGCTCGCAATGTAGATGGCAATTATTATTATTTCTCTACATTCAAGTAAGTGTGTCTTTAAGCGGAGACGTGTCTTGCCTCTCGCTGTAGCCGGGGTAAGATCAGCTGCTCCATCAGGTGATCCAGGATCCACAGGGGTAGAAGAGGAGCCCACACTTCCACACAGTCCACCATTGGCCCTACCATTCGAGGTTGCCAGCCTGTCACACAGGGCCGCATCACTGGGATCCACACTTCCCACAACAGTCTGGACCAACAAAGACAGGACACACACACGTCTTCAAAAACAGGTTGTAACACCTAGCCAGTAGAATTCATTCATGTAAATGTATGAGCACAGCTTATTAGGTTTTGTGTGTTTAAAATGACCTGTGGTAAGGGTCCATGTTTGAATCCGGGGCACTGCTATGGAGATCTCTAGATTCAAGGATTGCTCTCCACTGACCGATGTCTTCCAGACAATACGAGCTGTCCTGAAATAATCGGAGAACAGTCTGAGTAGTAAGTGGTAGTTTCACTATTAATTATTAACGATTAAAGTATGTGACTACCTCAAAAGAAGATAATTGCAAAGACATACCTTCAGAGGGTCCCAGGAACGAAGTTTCTCTTTGAGTAATGGCTGAACAACAGCTACAGCCAGGTCTGCCAATCCCATGGTCTTGTATTCTTCATAATAGTCCGTTTGCAAAGTCTCAAAGATCCGGGCACACTCCTGAAGAAAGAGAAGGAAGACACCAAAACGATTACCTATATGGATGTGATAACAGAGCAAGAACTAACAAACAGCCTGACAACTGTAGCTGTTAGTTGTGTGTGTGTATATGTACCTGCAGGGTGGGTCCCTCCCCAGGTGCCATCTCCCCAGAAGGAAAACGCGCCACCAACGCCAGAACAGCCTCCATTCTCTGGATGGCATCTTGCTCTGTCTCCAGTCTGCTCTGCAGTGCTCGTGACTCGTGGCTCAGAGACACAACTACGTCTTTTTCATGCTGCAGACGTCTGGCGGACTACAGGAGGTGGAAAATAAAACAGCAAAAGAGAAAAGAATGTCTGTATGAAGCAGAAGAAGAAGTAGCAGAGTGCTTCATAGAAAACTCATAGATGTGGACGTTTGGCAGATATTTTTGGTTCCTTCATACCTGTAATATGTCCTGTTCTGTGAGGTCTATCAGTAGCTGCAGGTTATGTTCGAGTTCCGGGAGAGCAAAGCCAGATACCCTCTGATCCTGAGTGGACAGGCTTGGTGGACCTTCATCTGGAACACTGTGCTTGTTGGTCATCTGACTGTAACTGTAATATACCTTTTGTTCTCTTCCAGTCATATCTATTACCTAGAGATAGGAACAGATATGGGGTAAATGAGATTCAGAGACAAGAATGGCAGCCGACAATTTGCTTTGCATTCATATTATGTCATCCATAGGGGTTTGTACTGAGTGTAATTGTACAATTAACTTAAGTTCTGCTGATTATTATAACATTACATGCTAATTCAATAGTGCCCTGATAACATTCCTGTGAGACCGACACAAAGGAGTGTTAATGCAAGTCTTTTCAAACATACCTTGACCTGTGCCAACTCTCCAGCGGATGCCACCGTACTGCGCCCTACCAGCTTGCCTTTAGCCTTCAGCTCATCCACAGTTTTGAAGGAATATTTGGGTTTTTTCTTTCCTATGGAGCCTGCAGGATCCTTACGCCACTGGCCTAGCTCCTTCTGAAACTCCTACACGGACAGACATTGAGAATAATGTCAAAATAATGTTGACTGACTCAACAGCATCACTTCTGCTATATAATCAAACCTTTTTTCTTTTTACAACACTCTACCTTTTCCTCCTCCTCCTCTGAGTCGACCACAGGAAAATCCTGAAGACTCTGCTGGGTTCGCTCATTACCATAAGCACCCACTGCTCCCTTGCCTTTACGAACCTTTGCCTCAATGGGGTTTATAATACCTGCAGCAATGAGAGGGTGCAAAATCAGGGTATATCAACTCCACTGTTGCTCCTTTAAAACACACACCATTAATAAATATCTAAATAACATAGCCTCCTCAGGCCTACCCACCTTGAGCGTTCTTGCCCAGGCCTTTGCCTGGTTGGTAGCCCATTTTCTGCAGAAGTTTCTGTCCAATTCCCCTCGTGTGCTTTTCCCAGTTACCAATGCCTTTACCAGACTGTATGCCACCTGCAAACCTCTGGGACTGGTGCCCCCGGAAATTACCCTAGCAAAAAAAAAAAAAAAAAAAATCGGTTTTGACAAAACAATATTACAGAATACACTGCAATGGGTAAATCCCATACACATAACAAAAGTTACCATCTGGAGTTTTTTGGGTGCAGTGCTGCGAGGAGGGGGAGGTGCTGAAGGACCATCATCTTCAGAGTCATCAGAGCCTTCTTCTTTTTGTTGGTTCTGTTTCTCCTCAGCTGCACTCTTACGCAGACCACCACTCACAAAGTTCACTGGAACACTGTAGTCTTTAGATCTAGAAAAAACACAAACAATCAACTAATTTTGTTAACAACTGTTTTTAAAAAAAGCAGCAGTTGGTGTTTATTTGGACTATTTCTGTCGGGATGACTATGATATTCTTGTATTTAAGTATGTTCCCCTTTAAAAAGTGTTTTCCTCCTGTTAGATTTATATTTCCCCTATTGGGGTTAGGGCTTAGGTTAGGCATAGCAGAGGTAATTGGTTAGGATTAGGGATATGGTTGTGTGTAGGCTAAGGTAATACAACAGGAGCATTGGGGCAGCAACAAAAATAAACCCATGCCTTACTTCTTGCCTCCAAAGCTAGGCCTCTCATCCTCGTCTGAGTCCCTGTCCGCCCAGATCCCATAGGTGGCCTGGTCCTTGGTCTGCCTGTGTCTGCGGCGGTCTGGGTTGAACTCATTGGCCAGGTCCCAGTCTGTTATCTCAAAGCTCTCAATCTCCACACCTTCCTCCTCCTCCTCTCTCTTCCCATACAGATGGGACATGGACATCTCTGGATATAAGATAAGATAAAATAAGATTAACCTTTATTAATCCCCGGACGGAAATGTAGGTGTCAAAGAAGCAACATCAGCAAACAGAGTGAAACACAGGAGAGGTAAAGGTATACAAAAAGTATCAAAACAATAAGAGAAATATAAAAGATACAGAGTGAATGGGTGAATATAGTGTGTACAGTCCATCAATAAATAAATGTAATATGTACAATAAATACATGTAATATGATCACAGGGGGGGAAACCACAGTAAACAAAGTACCAAAAGGGTTAAAGTAATGTAAAATACAAAACTATAAGTAGTTATTTTGAATGCTTTGTAACTATGATCATGTGGTCAGAAATGAGGTCAACAACAACTCAGCTACCTGTTAACATTAGGTTAATAGTAGTAATGTCAGCCTATTTCAAATATAAAACAGCATATTCTCAAATGGTTAGCTAATTATGCAACACCATTACTCTTCGTAAACATCTCAAAACAACTAGTTACATGGATCTACTACATAGATCTGGTTCTGCGGAGGAAACACAACGTGAAGGGTAGCTCATATTTACTAGCAGAGGCTAACGTTAGCTCATGTTAAACTGCTCGCTTTAGACTAAAAACTAGCGTGTTGGGAAATAATGAAAAGTTTTATACAACTCACCTGAAACGTATATTTTCCCCCTATCCAGAAATTATGTATACATTAATTCACTAGTGACAGTAATGAAAGGAAATCCAGCTAAACTCAGCTAGCTAGTTGATGTGTGTTTCACTTTACACACGAAAATACTACGAAAGTACTTCCGGTTGTCAACGTAATTTCCGGTGTTGCACCAAACTTTGTACCCCAAGAAACAAATGACCAGCGTGTACTTTTTTTAAATTATTATTTCAAAATGACAGTATCCATAGTAACAGCAGAAAAGATTAAAAACATTTACATACAAAAGAAGCATAGCGAAAATATAAACAAAGAGCTGTGCCAAACATAAAAGGACAACAGAAATAAAACAAAACCAACATCAAATAATAAAAAATAAAATAAATAATAAAAAAAAGACCACGCGAGAGTATGACGATAATTTCACTTAAAAACGTTAAAGATATTGCATAAATTCATTGTTTTCATTGCTTTTTTGTTTTGTGAGGAAGAAATTGTTGACAGATATAATTCCATTTCTTTCATAAAAACAATAGAAGTTAGGCTTTTTTTGAGGGGTAAATTATACTTGTGAATGTGTGTACTATGTACTCAAGTTTACAGAATTAATCAAAACAGCATAGAAAATTATTTGATTTGTTTTCGAGTAATGACAGTTCAGGTGGCAATATTTTAAAATGCTTCTAAAATATAGTTTGCCGGTGTTGTGTCGAGTACTGTTTCCCGTCGATATGTGTCTCATTTAGCTGCACACAATGTCTAAATAATGGGGAAATAAATAAATAAGTTAAATATATACATAAATACATACATACCTGCATACACACACACACACACACATATATATATATATATACACATATATAATATACACATACATACTGCAGTATGTATGTGTTACACACACTCATATACCCACATGTCCATGCCCATACATACACGTACATATTGCATATATATATATATATACACACACATACATATACCCACATTACTGTACATATAAATAAGATAAAGTGGGTAAATTAAAACAAAGTGAATAAGTCAGGATGGTATAGTTTGACTATACTGTAAGTTGAAGTCTAGCATAACACCTGATATTATATTGATATTATATTACCGTATTTGAAAGGTTTATTATCTCAAACCACAAATGTCCACTGATTTCACAAGATTGTTTCTCAGGTTTATGGTTTAGTCCAGAGCCCATCAGTTACGAGGGTTTGGCCAGCAGATGTCACCATATTTATATCAAAACGCTTCTAAACAGTTAACCACATGAGTTTCAACACAATTGCTTCATAGCAGCGCTTCAGACAATTTCGTTTCCCCATAACTACGTCAAAATATATTAGATAACTCGTCTACAGTCCGTTTATTGACAGTAATATAAGTTCTTTGACGAGGACACACAATTTGGCATGACACCGGAAGAGGAAATGCGTGTGTTACACTCAAAATGGTCCCCTCTTGCTTCAGACTCGCCAACCCACGGCAGCATGTGTATGTGTAAACAGGGCACCGGGTGAACCAGCGTAGATAGATGTCGGACACCGGGGAGGAGTGGCAGGTTGCCCGGCGACGAAAAGGTGCAGCGAGGAAATCAAAATCACTTCAGGTGTCCTCAAATCCAACCTGCTGCCAGGAGGAGCAGCTGGACATCAGGAAGACTGTGAAACGAATCAGAGACACAGAGTAAGAAGTCCAGTTAAGCAGCACAGACTCTTGTCTTGACTTGTTGCCATTTTTTGAGAAACCCACTACAGTACTCTCCGAGTAGCCAGTAGTAGTATCTTCTATTCCTTTTTTAAATGTTATTTTATTTATTTATTCAGAAATTGTATGTATGTATGTATATATATCTATATATATATATATATAGATATATATATATATACATACATACATACATACATACATACATACATACATACATACATACATACATATATATACTGTATATATATACATACATACATACATACATACATATATATACTGTATATACATACATACATACATATATACACACATACACATACAAATATGTATGTATGTGTGTATGTAGGTGTATATATTTTTTATATATATTTTCTTATTATTATTATTTCATGACTTATTTGTGGATACTCTGCCTGTGTTGTATTCTCTACAATTTGCATTTTATGTATCCATGATTGAGAATCAGTTAGGTCCTTTGTGGCCAGCTGTGGTTGTCTGTGTGTATGTTGTTCTCAGGTATGATTGATTGATGTGTTGTGTCACAGGTTAGTGTTGTTAAGAAAAACAAAAAAAAATGTTCCTTGTATAGTGACTGTTCTATTGATTATTGACAATTAACAAAAAGACCTTTGAAAGAAAAAGAAGCAGCACAGACTCCTGGAATAACATTATTGTTTTCAGGTGGAGTCCAGTAACTCTGCTTATTATCCTCCTCTTCTTCTGTAGGTCTGAGCTAAGATGTGAGGAATTTTGGCAAGAGTGGAAAGGTGAGTAACCTGGAAACCTGGAGTTATTGTTACCAAATATTTTGTTTTTTATTTAGCTTGCAGCTCAGTGACCCTTTCAGGCCTCTTTGTCTCCAGAGCAGCTGAGGGTGGCAGGATCAGCAGCCCTTTCTGAACCTCCAGAGGACAGGGACACTGAGGGCCCCATCCAGCAGCTGGGGAGCAGCCCAGATGAGAGAGGCAGACCATGTCAACTCCAACAGCTGGAGTGTGTGTGTTATGGCCTCGGCTCCTTCTCCTCGTGTGTCTCAGCTCGCTTCCAGCTTGCCATGTTGCTGCTGCTGCTGGATGCAGGACAGGTTATATTCAAATTTTTTATCGGCACAAAAAGTACAATGAAGCAGTTCAACTATAAAAGAAGTCAGTGTTTTACATGTTTGAAACAGTGCTATCCTAGACCCTAAACCCCCCTGTTCCTCTTTGTAGTGATGGAGATAATGTGGTACACATGGAAAGTTTGGTAATGTACACATGGAATTACATTGAATAATCCCAGAGAAGGGAAAACAAAAATTAAATAAATAATTAAATAGATGAATAAAAGAAATAACAATAATAATAATAGTAAATAGATCAGAAAGGAGTATATATACCTACACACACCTATATATACCCATATGAGCCAGGTGTTTTTTTATAAAGATATAGAGAAGGATTGCTCTAGTTGTAGTGCTTAGGCTGAATATAATTACATACGGTCTGCAGGACAGATAATAATGCACACAGTGCACTTTCATAGACTAAGCTACTGGAGTTACCCTGCACTATACTCATTTTTAACAGCCTCTTCTGCACTATATTCACTTTTTTAGTAGTAGTTTTAGTAGTACTTTTTTACTATCTTCAAAAGTATTGAACAGTTCCAATAGAGCTTAAACCTGAACTAGGCAGAATATTTTTGGCATCATTGGGCAACAATTCCATAATAACCTTTCAGCATATTGTAATTCAAGTGTTCTGAGAGAAAACTAGACTTCTGCACCTCCTCATGACTCTGTTTTCAGGCTTTAGAAAATCTAGCCCATGACGGGAGACTTTAGCCAATCACAGGTCATTTCAGAGAGAGAGAGCGTTCCTATTGGCTGTTCATTCAACGGAGGCAGCTGTCAATCACTCGCCACCTGATCAAACGGTCAAACTAGGCAGCGCTGATCAAATATGAATCAATATTCTGTTACTGTAATGCCTATTACTCACCTCAAATGTTTTCAGAAACATCTTGTCATATTATATCATATTTGATCAGCGCTGCCTAGTTTGAGCGTTTGATTGGAGTTCGTGAGTGATTGACAGCTGCTCAGAGACGGCAGGCTCCAGCTCGGTTCTGATTGGTTGTTTTCCTCCAGTCTGTGAAATCTTGCAGATGCAATTAGGAGCACAGAAGGACACAGAGGCACATAATTTTTTTCAGATTAGCTTTCTCATGCACTACTGTCAGGACATAGTGACCGTTTTATAAAATAACTTTTTTTTTTAAATCATATTTGGTCCATTTCTACCCACTGCAGCTTCAAGGTGACATCTTTAAATGTCTTGTTTTGTCAGACCAGTAGTTCAGCACCCAAAGATATTTAGTTTACTGCCATCACAGAAAAATAAACAAATATTCACATTTGAAACCAGAATGGAATGTGGAACTAGTGAGTACTGACATTTTTGCATGCAGATTAAATGATTAATAAATTACCCAAAAAAATGTTTTTCTGTCAGACAACTAATGATGAAAATAATGAAAATTAAATAAAAGACATAACAGCTGTTCGGTATCGGAACTTCATAAAATGATGAGAAAAAGTTACGATTGCAAATTTCCCTCTCACATTTGTCACCCTAAAACCCAAAGAGCCTCCACAAACCACATTACATAAACACAATAATGATGGGAACTTAACTGAGCATTAAGAATGTAAACCAGTCTATCCCCTGTAGTGTGACATAACAGAAGACAACCCATGCTGCATGTCTCAAGACAGTTTTTGTTCCTTTTGTTGGCTTTTCTGATTCCTACTCCCAATCCTTTTCCCTCCCTAGTAGTAAACAAGGTTAGTGTGCCATATCTGTTTAACCTTGTCAAGGGCTACAGCCATGACTGAGGGCTGCAATGTCCACAAATTGACCTACTTTCATTCAGTGAAAGTGTGTCATGTAGGTATATAACAGTGCTTTTATTTTTTTTTTTAGATTTAGATTTTTATTCGTTCAAACTGTTGAGCTTTTAGGTTTGTTAACTGTCCAGTTTTTTTTTTTAGGTGTGTAGAGTTAACATGACAAGACTGAGTATAATAAGGACATGTCAGTGCACACAGCTTGCCCCATTGGATTTGATCAGGGTCCTCATGTGAATCCTCACAAGCCTCTCTGACCTCAGGTGTCTGCTTTGTATTTAAAACCAGTAGGACAGATTGATTATACAGGCAGATGTTTTTAGACAAACTAACAGGACAGCTGTTGAATGTACCTTAACACATTGGCACCAACACCTGCCCAGCTAAATACAATGCACAACACACATTGTCTATTGTGTACAGTATTGTACAAAGATTGATCCAGCACATGCAGATTTTTGCAGAAACACAAGACAAGTGATTTACAGAGAAGAAAAAAAACACAATAATTTCAGTTGGACTTTAAAATAATCTGGAACCTGTAGGTTTATCGTCATCCTTTAGTTGACTAACAGGGTGACGTGGGTCAGAAGTGTGTGTTTGATATATGACTGATATATATCCAGTATATCTAGTATATCAGATCATGTGATTATCAGACTTTAACTTATAACTTACTACTTTAACTTATGAGACACCAAAGTATAATGGTGCCTTCAAATGAAACTGGTGAGCTTGTTCTTACAACATGGGAAGTCATATTCACAATATGCTTGCCGTTCAAGTGGTTAAGTCGTGAGAACACCGCTGCTAAGCAACGACAATATTAACGTTACTGTCGGCGTCTTGAAGCCACATAGGCTAACAATTTAGCAAGCGGATAACATAATGCAGCAAATGCAAAGGCATAATGACCGATGAAAAATATGAGGCTGTTGGGAATATCAACATTTTCCTCAGACATATTATAAAATTAAAAAGAAAAACAATATATGACTAAAATTACAATATATATATCCATGGCCTCCGCCATTTCTGATAACATTAACAAACGTAAACTTGGAGCTTTCAGAAACGTTTCACTTACAAGGTTGTGAATACATTTGAAGGCACCATAAGCCAGAACCATAGTTTTCAATCAACAAAAAACGTTTATTTTATTTTGTTTCATTTTACATTTTGGCTTGGCCATAACTTGTTGGCACCAACACTCGGCCTAGAAAAAAAAGAAAACAAAGTCACACATAGCTGATTTTTAGTCACAATAATTTGGTGTTAAGAAGTGTTAAAAACTTAGAGGCTCTTGTCAAAACTGAAAGTGCTACATGAACGCTGATGGATTTGGATGTGAAAATAATCACTGTTGCTGTTGACTTGCATGCTCTATGATTTAAAGGATAATGAAACAATACATCTTCTCTGATAGAAATGCATTGATGTAGGGACGTCTATGAGTTGCTCTTCAGACAACAGTGATGCAATGGAACAGCTGCATCAAAAGCAGAATGTTCTAATAGTGTCTTTGCAGTCTTTAGATAAGGCCTATTTATCTCTACACACTCTTTGCCTCAGCTGCTAACACTGTAGGTCTAAAGATTTTGATTCTGGTCATTTTGTTGGTTAATTTGATCTCGTCTCTCACCAGCAGTGTTCTTCTTGTAGTAAATCAGCCCAGCAACTAAAAACACCAGACCCAGCAGCAGCCCTGCTGTCCCGACTGCAGTCTTATTCCTCTGTGAGTCAAGTGCCGGGTCTGAAAACACATTTATCACAAACACTGCATTAGATTTACATACTGTACGTTGATAATTATGAAAAGCTTTCTACCGTAACTCTGTTCAAATGAAGATTTCTCTGTCAAGATTTTATTGATAACAACAGACTGAGGTCCAAGAACACCTCCCTTCACTCTCTTACCCCAGTCATAGAGCCCAGGCTCCACGAGGCTGGCATGCTCCACCTTACAAGTGATTGTCTCTCCGGGTCTGGGTGTAAACTCCAGATAGGAGTGCATCTGGTAGAGCCAATTCCCATTGGGCAGTTCCTCAGTGGAAGTCACCTCAGATGTCACCTCCTTTCCGTTCCTCAGCCAAGCCACTCTGATTTGTTTGGGGTAAAAGCCGTACACACTGCAGATGAGCATGCCTGGATGTTTGCTGCCCGCTGCATCAACTGATCTCACCCTGACGGAGGGCTCAACTTGGGGAAAGAACCCATAGACAAAACATGTTGGCATGAAGGAGCAGAACTTATTATCACTCACTTATTATGCATCAATAATGCTGAGAGTTTTGGTAACACTTTAGATAACAGCCTGCAAACAGTGTAAATATTTTGTTCATATGACATACCAATTAAATACTTACTGTGTATCAAAGGGAGGTAGAAGGTAATAAGTACAGGAAATAAAGGGTAACAAACATAGACTGTGTCACTGTGACGTCACCCATTGGTTTGTGGACTGCCGTTTTGAATCCTTGAGTTCTGCATTTTGGCTGTCGCCATCTTGGTTATTTACAACCAGAAGTGACACTAGAGGGTGGAGCTGAGTATTACCAAACAGTGATAAAGACAGTTTTAGGTGACCAAAAAGGTTGCAGTTAACTTTCATGAACTGAAAACACTGTTAAAGCTGAAGTAGTAGTTTTATTTTTATAAAACGATCGCTATATCGTGACAGTAGTTCATGAAACAGATAACCTGAAAAAAAAAATCATGTGCCTCCGGTGTCCTCCGCTGCTCCTAACGGCATCTGCAAGATTTCACATACCGGAGGAAAACAAGCAGTAAGAGCTGATCTGGGATCTGCCGTCCAGCAACTGTCTATGAGAGCCGGCTGTCAATCACTCGCAAACTCTGACAAAGCGGTCAAATTTGGCAGCGCTAATCAAATTTGAATCAATATTATGTTACGTTAATGCCTATTTTTAACCTCAAACATTTTCAGAATCATCTTGTAGTCCACGGTTTAGCTGTAAAATGAGAAAGTTTGTGACCGCTCAGCCAATAGGAACGCTCTCTAGATTTTTCACTAGATTTTTTAAAGCCTGAAAACAGAGCCATGAGGAGGTGCAGAAGTCTAGTTATCTCTCAGAATACTTGAATTACAATATGCTGAAAGGTTATTATGGAATCTTTGCCCAATGATGTCAAACAATTGTTGCCTATTGAAGCTTTAAAGGGTTGAAGTTCTTTATACAGTCATTTGTCCCTCAATACAGTTTGTTACTTTACTTCATAATTATTGAAATAGGTATGCAGTTATTTAGAAAATACTTACATGAACTGTCTAGTTTCTTTCTAACTCCCTCTTAAACCCAAAGTTGTTACCCCCTTATTCCTTAACCTCTTGTATTCTTCACCTGTATTTACATATATTTCCTGCTATATGTCCCTGTAAGTATTTTATTGATACCACACATATATACTAAATAAAAACACTGTAATTTGCAGGCTGTAATCTAAAGCCTTACCAGAGTTTCAACACACAAAATCACCTGTTTTTGAAAGGATAGCTAGTATCAATGGGACGTGGCTTCTGAATTTCTCTTCATTCTTTTTTTCTTTTATCAACAAAGCAGGGCTTTTGTTGAAGCCATCTGCAAGCTCTTTAGCTTTCTCCGTGTAGCCGGTATATTTCCCCTCAGTGCTGTTGTACTCCATCAGAAGCACCTTATTATAGAAGATTTGCTCCACATAAACAAGGTCTTCAGGGGAAGTGAACTGGCCGCGAAGCGAACCATAACCAAAAAGAGCATCTGAAACATAAAACCAACAAGTGTTAGATAAATTAGAAAGTTGCTTTTTTCTTGTTCATGACCTATTCTCACACACTCAAATAATATTTAGCAGCTTATTTAAATGTATGTTAGTAACTGTTTGACTTTGTCTATCTTGTCAATGTGCTGTTATGAACAGCGACACAAAAAAACAATGACAGCTTCTATTTAAAAGTTAGTCCACTTACCTGCTCTTGAAAACAACAGGAGCAGAAACAGCAGTGAAAAGAAGCTGCGATTATGCATGCTGACATATGACAAAAGACACATTGAAAGGAATTGATTTTGCTCTGAGAACATGAGGAAGTCAAGTAATAGAGTTCCCAACAACATTTTTGTGGACAGGTGTGGCACAAAGTGTGTGTGTGTGACTTATCCACATAATTTGCATTGCGTGTTACAAGAAGTGTTGGTGTTCCAGTAATCTGACACCACCACTCTCTCACCTTTTATTTTGTCCAATGTCATATGAATTATTTAAGTAATTCATAATTTGATCTGCATTGATGGATGAACTGACTCATTTGTAAAGCATTTTAATTAATCTTGAATTAAAGCAACTAAAGTCAACTTTAGTGGTTAGTTGTAGAAACTTTATGAAAATCTACCCTAAAACTGATGTAACTCAGTAGTAAGCATCAAGAAGACACCAGTACATTATTCATTCAGATTTTACATAGGTACACGTGGATATAAAGTGTATTTTAACATTGGTTACAGTGAAGTCGCCCAGATAATGCCACAATACCACACTAATCTAAAGTAAAAGTACTCATTATGCAGCAGAATGGTCCATGTCAGAGTTATATTATTATTATTATTATTATTATTATTGGATTTTCATTACTGATGCATTATGGTGCAAGGCATTTTCATTGTGTAGCTGGTAGAGGAGAAGCTTATATACTGTTTTGTATGTGAAATTGAATCTGTAAACAGTAACCAAAGCTGTCTGATAAATGTAGTGGAGTAAAAAGTACAATGTTTCCCTCCAAAATGTAGTACTTCAATGTTGTACTTGAGTACAATTCTTGAGAAAATGAACTTTTTCACCACCACTTTTTACTTGAGGACAGGAAAATGATTACAGTCAACCATCAGGTCTGTTAGAGATATTCTTTATTCTCATTCCTTAAAACAACTTGATGCAATTTATCACCGTGCTTTGTGATTCATTACAGGAGATAAATATCGTCCCCATCACTGTGTACTACATATGAAACAAAAGGCTGATCTAGCAACAAGCAGAGAACTATGTCATTTTTATTCATAAATGTCCCCTGCAAAAGCTGCCTCAGTACATCACTTATTACACTTATTACAGTACACACACATATTATTCTCTCAGGTCGCTGTTGCTAAAGAGATCTTGTTCTCAACAAGATTACCTGATTAAATAAAGGTTATTTTGTACAAAAAAGGTAGTATATAATTGAAACCACAATAGAACATATATTAAAGCTACAGATAACAGTGAGCTAACAGACAGCATGTTACATGGCAATGTTTGAATAAACAACACTGTACAGTAAGAACATAGAAGGCAAACATAAGCGCCAATAAATGAATTATAAAGAAACAAAATAAAAAGCTTCATTCAGACCATTAGGCCCTTTTGCATTTACTGTGTAAAGCCAAGACTCTTTTTGACATTCAGTAATGTCAGTCATACAATATCTATTTAAAGCGTGCTGTTAGCTAGTATCAGCCACCAAAAGCTAGTGGTCAAACCAGACCAAGTGAAACTGTAGCAGCAAAATCCCTGAGTGTACTTAGTTGAGGAGGGTGGGTTTTATTGCTTATGAATTCAGCATTGCTTTTAAAGAGGAAGTGTTATTTCTTCCCTCAGAAGTTACATTGTCTCTCTTCAAAGTAAAATGTAATGTACAGTGTATTACTGTAAGTCGTGTCTGCATGTAAATGATACACAGCACATGATCTTTATTTATTCTTTGTGTGTGGCGAGGAAATATGTTTGAACAGTGTACACCCATTTATTGAATTCATTTTTCAAGAAGGCCTGATATTCATACCTCTCTCAAAGCCAAATCACGGTTTAGAAGACGATAAATGGTGCACTCCAAAATGATTGTCTGTGTAAAATTCATGTACATCATCATCAATTTCATGTGTATAATCTCTGTATAACAGAGAGATTACTGTCTATGGTGACCCTTAACCATTAAAAATGTTCCCACTGCGACTCCCAACAAGCCCAGAGTCAGGCCCACTCCACAGTAAACATCTGGTCCAAGACTGCGATGACTAAACTCAGCTTCTGTGGAGGAACGTGAGAAAATATGCATCATTACAGACACAAAGAAGTATTTTACAACATATAATTGTATTATTTTGATATCTAAGTGGCTTCACAAGATAAAACAATTACCCCAGATCCTTGTTTTAGGCCTGTCCAGGGCCATGTGCTCCACGGTGCAGCTGTAAATGTCCCCCTCCCTCGGTGTGAATGTCAGGGTAGAGAACTGGTGGAAGGTTTGATCACTATTGGGATAATATCGACTGAGTGACACCCCCTCCGACACCGGACGATCATTTCTGGTCCAGCTGACGTAGATGTGAGGTGGGTAGAAATGATTCACAAAGCAGATGAGGGTGTTTTCAACTCCCAACATAACTTCTTCTGAAGGGTAGAGGATGCTCTCAGGGGCGTCTTTCAAGGGACAA
>CAKAOI010046263.1:4980-51622 GCA_916701655.1 Sebastiscus albofasciatus | reverse complement strand
GTGACACTGAAGCAGCTAAATGGAATTCAGCCATCATTCATTTTAATATGTACACCTGTGTTTTTTAGTCCTACTGTCACATGTCCTTGGTAGGACATCTTGCCACAATCTTTTAGACTCTGTGGGTGAAAAGGAAACTGAGTTTTGACCTGGAGACAGGTTGGAGCCTGAAATAAGAATAATCTGTCATCTACATTTCTTTCTTATCTTTATCTCATACTGTAATCATCCTGCATGATTTCCTTCCTCATCTAACCGTGGTATCTGCATCAGTCCAAAATAGTACGAGGCAACCTGCCAAAACGTGGGTCACTTTATTAATAGTGTCAACAAGTAGGATTTGATATTAGCAGTACAGTAGTTAAAACCACGTCTTTATATCACTTAAATCAGGGAAATGATACAGTATATGACCAAAGGATTTCTTCGTGGACTAACTAGAGCTGCAACGATTTCAACTATTAAATTAAACGCCAACTATTTTGATAATCAATTAATTGGTTTGAGTAATTTTTGAGAAACAAATTACTCTGAATCCAGCTCCACAAAGTCTTCCCAGAAGAGATGAAGCTGTTGTAGCAGCAGAAGGTTTTGGAGTTGGGCTGTAATGTTTGGATGTCCACATACTTTTGGCCATGTAGTGTACATCTTTTCTTTTTTTATTTTGATCACTATAATAAAATACGCTTGTAGCATTACGATATGATTGTACTGATAATGAAATATTGCTTGTATCTACATGTTAAGAACCATAAAAGAAGACAAAGAGCAGCTTTATCAGTTTGCTAACTGAATCCAGATCCGTAGAGGCCAATGAGGATGTAAATCTATTACGGACAGCTCAGAGATTTCCAGTCAGGACGTTTTGAATTACGAGCAACACAGGCGGACAGCATTGTTTCCCAACCCATGATTCAAATCAAAAGGGATGATGTGGTGCAGTCACATATTAAAGTAAACAGCTCCTCCTATTCATTGCAGTAACTAGCATTATTAACTTATCCTCTAATCTCGTTAAATACAGTATAAGGAGTTAACGTCATCTCAAATTCATGAAATCGCTGTTCTTCGAAGTGCTCTACACTGCTAGAATAATCTTTATCTACATCTTTATTTCGCTGCAGTTTCACAGAGGTTGATTTTATATTGTTCCGCTCAAGCCTGAAATGAAGCAAACGCAGCATTTCAAAGTGTCTTTCTTATCTCCTCACACACCTCTTATCTTTTACCACTTACAGGTAATTGTAAAGGCCTTAGGGTCAGCCATCACATTACATTAGCATATTACAAAGCTTGGCATCCTCCCATAGAGTCCTCCAGGGATGACGTGTTTTTGTAGGCCATCCAGGAAGTTAACATCGCCCCGGTTCCCTCGACAAAAACCCAATGGGATTGTTCCATTGGGTTTTGAATTATTGCAGAAAATAAGCTCTGTGGCAAACAAACGTTTATGATACTAACACGTTTTGTTCAGCAAGATAATCCCCACATATGAACACCACTTTTATGATTTTTGAAGCGTAAATGCAATCACAAGAAGTAAAAAGATAACTTTAGGCTGTAAACGAACTACGCCACGGTGTTACACACAACGAGGCTGTGAAGGAGGACGAGTCGGCGTGATGACGTTTAGTCGTCTCATTTAGCCACTTGTTAGCAACCGCCTTTTGTAAGACATATAGAGGCTTCAAAATTCACTAGTGGGATATTTACCGATGTAGTTTATGTTGTAGAACAAAACGTTAAATTCTCTTCAGCTTGTGTTACCTCAGACCTGATTTCTGGCATCTAACTAAAAACCCATTGACTTCCATACGAGGGAACCAGAAGTGCTGAAATGCTAACTCATATCTGGGTTTTAGGACTCTTTCTCTTTAGATAACGTTTGTAATTTGCACCGCTACAAAAAAAAGAAATAATTCAGCATAAGCTACGTTGACATCAGGATGTTATCTTGCATGCTACAGTTGTTTTATGGTTCTTTGGTATTTTTTAGTCATTCATAAACACGGATATCACTTAAACAGCGTCGGGGAAATCCCCTCTCTGTGTTTGCTGCAGAAACTCAAACTCAGCAAAGTGGCTTTGGAAAGAATCCCCGAGCTGTGTTTTCTGTTTTTGATGTGACTTTTATTTCCTACGACTTCTCGTAGACATTTTATTTTGTGGGTTAAATCCAAACCAAAATGTAAACACGGTGAATATGTGTGTGTGATCTGGTCGTACTGAATATGAAGGAATTCTGACAATCAGCCTGTGAGAGTCACAGTCATGTCTGAGGTTCACACTCCACCCTGTCTTTATTTAATGCGGTTTGCATTGTCAGAGCAGATTGTGAGATTGTATGGCAGAGACAAAAGGGAAGTGGAGGGGTGAAGTTAAGGACACAGAAAGAAAATCCAGACATATCGTCTCATGGATCTGTGTCCTTAAAGATTAAATGTGATAATTAATCAATTAATCAATATAGTCTTCTTGTTCTTAAGCAAAAATGCCAAACATTTGTTGATTTCGTGATCTTAAACAGATTATTTTGGGGTTGTAGGCTGTTGGTCGGATAAAACAAGACATTTGAAGACTTTGAGCTACGGGGAAATTATAACAGACATTTTCTAACAATTAATTAACAAAACGATTAATTGAGAAAATAAATAATCATGAGTTGCAGACTGTATATAAGAAGTGGACGTATTCACCCTTTGGTTTTGTAGACTACGGTTTTGAAGCCTCGAGCTCGCCATCTTGGTTTCTTTTTGCAACCAGAAGTGACAAGAGAGGGCGGAGCTAAGTACAACCAAACGCTGAATAAGACGTTTTAGGTGACCAAAAAGGTTATAATTAAGTTTCATGAACTGAAAACACACTGTGAAAGAGTTAAAGTTGTAGCGACCTGTCAATCACAAGGTATCCACGTCCTAAAGCATCCCCTGCTTTGTGGTCTATTTGACTCTAAATGGGACCATAATTTACTAAATGAACATCATGCTGTATTGAAGAAGACTTGAAACTAGCGATTGGGATCATAAACTCATGTTTATAATGTTTACTGAGGTAATAAATCAAGTCAGAAGTAGGCTCATTTTCTCATAGACTTCTATACAATCAGACTTCTTTTTGCAACCAGAGGAGTCGCCCCCTGCTGGCTGGTAGAGAGAATGCAAGTTTAAGGAACTTCAGCATTGGCTTCACTTTTCAAACCCCGAGGTTGCCTCTTGGTTGCAGCCCTAGTTTGAGTGCAAAATATGATCTAACCTTTGGCAGGTGTCCTCAGACTGCAGAGCTTCCCTGTCATGTTATATCTGGTTCACCTTGGTAGACATATAGTCTCCGTGTTTCCCACAGGTTGACACTTATTATGCAACCTCAGAGGTTAGTATTATGGTGCATTCAAGTGCTGACGTCTGACACTGGAGAGTCTGCTGCCGACAGCACAAGAAGACGATACCTAGGAAACTATTGTTATCTGTGATATACGGCACAACTGACCCGTTCTGTCTCACATCGTCTCCTAAGGCAACGTCTCTCATTTCCCACTGACGAGGTCTGCTCTTTCTCATGAATGCATTGTTCAATCAACACCCACTTTCAGCTGGATTTCCCTGCAGATTTTAACAGGGAAGAAATAATCACAGACGTAGTAAAAACATTTGTTTGGGAGGGAGCAAAGCTGTTATTCTCTACACCTTCTTATCTGTCTTGACTTTGTTTTTACCTGGTATCTTAAATCCAAGGACAGAAGTGGAGGAACAGTAAAAAGCTGGTAATCAGTGACAAAAGCCAGACAAAGTTTGTGTATTAACCTCCTTGACAGATACCAGCTGGGGCTGCACGAATGACTGAAATTGTTATCTCTACATTAATAAGAACATTTATACGATAATATATCCATCATGATATGGTAAGAAGGAGAATTACATGTAAAATAATCAGAATGATGAGATTCAAAGTTCATACTTTTCCTCGGAAACAGCACAACAACGTCAGCACGAGTTCGGAGGAAGATTGTGAGATAAGATCAAAAGCCTCAGAGCAGCTACTAAATGGACCTTGTGATGAGATTGTTGTCAACACAATGATGCTGTTATCAATAATACAAGACAAAGCTCTTCACACGTAAAACGAGACAAGTTAGCATAGACTGTATAAAAAAAGTGGACATAGTCAGTGTGACGTCAACCATTGGTTTGTGGACTGCCGTTTTGAAGCCTTGAGTTTGGAATTTTGGCTGTCACCATCTTGGTTTTTAGCCGCCGCCATCATGTTTTTTTGCAACCAGAAGTGACACGTGAGAGTGGAGCTAAATACAACCAAATGCTGAACATTTTTAGGCAACCAAAAAGGTTATAATTAACTTTAACAAGCTGAAAACACACTGTGAAACGGTTAAAGTTCTAAGACGAAGACACGGACAACGCCGTGGTAGCGACCTGTCAATCACAAGGTAGCCCCGCCCTAAAGCATCCCCTGCTTTAAGGTCTATGTGACTCTAAATGGGACCATAATTTACTAAATGAACATCATGCTGTATTGAAGAAGACTTGAAACTAGAGATTGAGACCATAAACTCATGTTTCCAATGTTTACTGAGGTAATAAATCAAGTGAGAAGTAGGCTCATTTTCTCATAGACTTCTATACAATCAGACTTCTTTTTGCAACCAGAGGAGTCGCCCCCTGCTGGCTGGTAGAGAGAATGCAAGTTTAAGGAACTTCAGCATTGGCTTCACTTTTCAAACCCCGAGGTTGCCTCTTGGTTGCAGCCCTAGTTTGAGTGCAAAATATGATCTAACCTTTGGCAGGTGTCCTCAGACTGCAGAGCTTCCCTGTCATGTTATATCTGGTTCACCTTGGTAGACATATAGTCTCCGTGTTTCCCACAGGTTGACACTTATTATGCAACCTCAGAGGTTAGTATTATGGTGCATTCAAGTGCTGACGTCTGACACTGGAGAGTCTGCTGCCGACAGCACAAGAAGACGATACCTAGGAAACTATTGTTATCTGTGATATACGGCACAACTGACCCGTTCTGTCTCACATCGTCTCCTAAGGCAACGTCTCTCATTTCCCACTGACGAGGTCTGCTCTTTCTCATGAATGCATTGTTCAATCAACACCCACTTTCAGCTGGATTTCCCTGCAGATTTTAACAGGGAAGAAATAATCACAGACGTAGTAAAAACATTTGTTTGGGAGGGAGCAAAGCTGTTATTCTCTACACCTTCTTATCTGTCTTGACTTTGTTTTTACCTGGTATCTTAAATCCAAGGACAGAAGTGGAGGAACAGTAAAAAGCTGGTAATCAGTGACAAAAGCCAGACAAAGTTTGTGTATTAACCTCCTTGACAGATACCAGCTGGGGCTGCACGAATGACTGAAATTGTTATCTCTACATTAATAAGAACATTTATACGATAATATATCCATCATGATATGGTAAGAAGGAGAATTACATGTAAAATAATCAGAATGATGAGATTCAAAGTTCATACTTTTCCTCGGAAACAGCACAACAACGTCAGCACGAGTTCGGAGGAAGATTGTGAGATAAGATCAAAAGCTTCAGAGCAGCTACTAAATGGACCTTGTGATGAGATTGTTGTCAACACAATGATCTTGGTTTTTAGCCGCCACCATCATGTTTTTTTGCAACCAGAAGTGACACGTGAGAGTGGAGCTAAATACAACCAAACGCTGAACATTTTTAGGCAACCAAAAAGGTTATAATTAACTTTAACGAACTGAAAACACTCTGTGAAACAGTTAAAGTTCTAAGACGAAGACACGGACAACTCCCAGACCGGACAACACCGTGGTAACGACCTGTCAATCACAAGGTAGCCACGCCCTAAAGCATCCCCTGCTTTATGGTCTATTTGACTCTAAATGGGACCATAATTTACTAAATGAACATCATGCTGTATTGAAGAAGACTTGAAACTAGAGATTGAGACCATAAACTCATGTTTCCAATGTTTACTGAGGTAATAAATCAAGTGAGAAGTAGGCTCATTTTCTCACAGACTTCTATACAATCAGACTTCTTTCTGCAACCAGAGGAGTCGCCCCCTGCTGGCTGGTAGAGAGAATGCAAGTTTAAGGTACTTCAGCATTGGCTTCACTAATCAGACCCGGAGTTGTCCACTGATGGTTGTTATTCTAATGTCTTCTAAACTAAAAATGCAGATTTCAGCCGAACCAACACAAAACCAATTGTTTCCTGCAGGTCCTCGGTGCTGCTGCTGGCTCCCCTCCTCGCTGAAGCCGACCCGGCCCCCCGACATGTCTCCAGGCCCACCGGGTCAGCCGGAGCTCAGGGCACAGACGGCCTCTGCAGCCACTTCCAATGGATGGAGGAGCACGTACCCGCCTTCCGGGTGCCGGGCACCCACATCCACATCCTCACCTCACCGGACCAGTTCTACCAGACTATGAAGGTCAGTGCGAAAATAAACATTTTGTTTCAGTTACAAACTAATGAATAATGACAGTATGGACTTTGCACCGATGTTCCATATCGTTATGTTTTGTGATGCAACAAATGAAGCAGAGAAAGTGCTCAAGGTATTATTTTCCCAGCAGACTCACTCTGCAACACCTGAGTTGGCAGAGAAGCTCACTGCAGCTGCCAGGAGTTAATTACTCAGCTCTTAAAGTGATTTGTCTCCTCTTCATATCTATGTTGTAACTAATCAGCGTTAAATACATCTAAATCTATTACACGGTTGTGTTGAATAATTGATTCTGATTGATCAATCATGGCGTTCTGCGGTCTGTAATTTCTCTATAACAGACCGTTGCTATGTATAACAGACCGTTGCTATGGGCGCAGCTCTGATGTCGGACTCAGGCGGACCGTTTTTGTGTCAAAATACTGATTTCTTAAGTAAGTAGCCGTGAAATAAGCGGGATGATGTACAGCTAGTGGGTCATTGTTGTGAAAGAATCCCCTTCAGGGCGATGAGAGACCCCTCCGCTCTGCGTTTGGGTGCAGCATCGCCCTGTCGGGGATTCTTTCACAACAATGACCGGCTCGCTTTACATTATCCCTCACATATAATCAGCCTGAAAAATAACCGTCCAGTAATGATTTTTTTACCAGTTAAAACAATCATATAAATTTGTCACCGTGCACATTTCTAATTTGTGAATCATTCAAATCCTAAAGGAGAAGAGTTTGAATTAAAACCCTCCAGAGTTACAAACTGGATTATTTAGTTTTTAATTCTTTACGCATTCCCACACCTGCTTGTGTGTCAGCACATTGGAATTCTTTTATGTTTCCTCTAACTTTAGCCTATTCAGCCGCTCCAGGAACAAAGAAACAGGAAGCCGCAGCAGTTTATGTGCTGCTGTTGTGGCAGCAGCTTCCCTCATACAAAACGTTTTATTACATACAAGAAATGAGCTCCTTGGTGCTTATTTTGGAAGAAGTGTTTGATTTGCTTGACCTTTTTGACCCCTGATATACACTCACCGGCCACTTTATTAGCTGCAAGGTGTACCTAATAAAGTGTCCGGTGCTAGTACCGGTGATCTTCTGCTGCTGTAGCCCATCTGCTTCAAGGTTGGACGTGCTGTGCGTTCAGAGATGGTATTTTGCATACCTCGGTTGTAACGAGTGGTTATTTGAGTTACTGTTGTCTTTCTATCATCTCCAACTACTCTGCCCATTCTCCTCTGACCTCTGACATCACAACAAGGCATTTCCGTCCACACAACTGCCGCTCACTGGATATGTTCTCTTGTTCGGGCCATTCTCTGTAAACCCTAGAGATGGTTGTGGTGAAAATCCCAGTAGATCAGCAGTTTAATACTCAGACCGG
This sequence comes from Sebastiscus albofasciatus, assembly GCA_916701655.1. Classification (NCBI taxonomy): domain Eukaryota; kingdom Metazoa; phylum Chordata; class Actinopteri; order Perciformes; family Sebastidae; genus Sebastiscus; species Sebastiscus albofasciatus. The sequence goes on along the minus strand of CAKAOI010046263.1, from coordinate 43,797 downwards.
CCCGTCTGGCACCAACAACCATGCCACGTTCAAAGTCACTTAAATCCCCTTTCTCCCCCATTCTGATGCTCGGTTTGAACTTCAGCAAGTCGTCTTCACCACGTCTAGATGCCTAAATGCATTGAGTTACTGCCATGTGATTGGCTGATTAGCTATTTGTGTTAACAAGCAATTGAACAGTGCCTAATAAAGTGGCCGGTGAGTGTATAATGACATGTTATGGTAAATTTAACAGTTTTGTTCCTATAGTGTGTGGAGAGAAACAACTTCGCCAAAACAGCTCACACTAACAGATTCATTCATGAACAACAAGAATCACGATTAAAAGAAGAATGAGTGATGTTAGTTTTTCCTCTACTTTGTACTGAAAATGGATGAAGTCATGGAGACACTTTAAATAAACACTTGTGCTGTTGCCACAAATCAACGAGTTGGTCCTCCATTTCTGAGTTCCATCTTCCTACTACTTCATGCTTCACGTTTTGCATTAGCCGCGGTCGCCATGACGACGGTGGTTGTCCTTCTTTCTCCAGTCAGTTTGGTTCTCAATCGTTCTTTCCTGCGTCATCGGCTGTCCTCGGGGCTCCCCACACATGACAGGATATCCGATCGTAAATATTTAACATTTCTAATATTCAGGTCAGGGTGGACTTCCGAGCAGATCGGGGGATGTAAAAAACACTCTTAACAAACCTCACACCACGCCAAAAAACTGTGGCTTTGTTGACGATTATTGAGAGGGAGGAATGAGGCCCAAATCGCCTTGACTCTCGTGTAGTGTGTGCCCGGCATTACTTTCAGTACGTACTGTAGCTGCCCTTACAAAGTACGTACTGTTACATGCAGTATGCATACAGTTGGGATGTACTACTTCTTCAAAACATTGCGCCATGACCCTGTTGCTCATTTATCCGCTGTGCAGAGGATTGTGGGTCAGAATAGCCAGAAAAGCATGCAGCAAAATTTGACCGGATGTAGTAGGACATTGTGGTATGTTTGGCATACTATGTATTGGGACATACTAAATCCTTTTCTGGCATACGAAATAGTATGTTAGTATGGGTATTGGAATGCACAGATAGAGACAGAGAGACGCATTATACTCTGAAAACCACGCCTACGGAGTGGAAATCAAAATGCAACCAACGGCTGAAGCGCTAACAAAATGCCCGTAGCTATTGTAGCTAAAAACGTCAGATTTCAGCACGTCATAGGGTTATTCAAAGGGGTGCAGTTGATAACTAAAATGATGATTGAACAAGTTAGCTGCTGATGTTAGCTGTGTGTAGCAAACTACTGCAATTCGCGAAGGCATTTGTACTGCAAAACTTTCTGATTTATCCACAGCCCACTATAACACAAGGCTCATACTGTCTAAATGCTTTAACTTAACTTCCAGAAATATAGTTAAAGCTACAGTTGGAGCCTAAAGCTGACATTTGGACAGAATGCTTGCTGCACATGTCGGCATACTGAGTGTCAGGATCCCACAGGGCCCCATTCTTCCTGCTGATGTCTCAATTAAAGGCTCATTGTTTTCAGTTCGACAGCTTATCAAACCTTTGCTCTGCGTTCTTTACCCTGTTTTTTTAGGCATTTTCCTGTTGTTTGCTTAGAGGTGAAAGTGATACGGCTACAACTTCAGGTAATCCAAAGTCAATAAAGAGCGATGAATTGTTTTCCCCTCGGGCGTGGGCGGGACTTAATTGTGCTCACACTTCCCCAGAACATCGAGAGCTGGGAAGTTTCTATTTGAATGCCATTGTGTTGTCGTATTTATAGATCACTTTCTCCACACACACGCACAGGCTGTTTCCTGTTTGTCTCTAATTGTCAATAAGCTGTTTTTTTTTATATTATATGCACGAAGCAAAATGAAAACGAAATGAGATAAAGAACAATATGAAATATGATTTAAAAACAACGCAGCAGCACCTTTTTGGTTCTGTTGCTGTCAGGGGTGAGGATTTTTAAAGTTTTCCAATAATCTAAAAGATGTTGTACTCGTAGTAAAACATGCTTTAATCCCTTAAAGGGATATATATTTTGTTTGTGGTTCTCACAGTAACAAAAGATTCAATAGCATGTCTTTCTAGAAGCTAGATCTGATTGATGGGAAATTAATTGGCGACTGTTTTGATAGTTTATTTCGAGTTTAAAGTGGCAGTAAGCAGAATATTTTTGGCATCATTGGGCAAAAAAATCCATAATAACCTTTCAGCTTATTGTTATTCAAGTGTTCTTAGAGGAAACTAGACTTCTGCACCTCCTCATGGCTCTGTTTTCAGGCTTTAAAACATCTAGCGCGTGACGGGAGACAAGGCTTCCATCCAGGAGACAGCTGTTCGTATCCCGTGTTCACAACTTTCAGTTTAATTTTCACTGTACAATCGTAGCAGTTTTAAGCCCATCCTGTAGTTCTTTCCTAAATTTAACTATAGTGGTTTTATTGCTTAATCTTTAAGTGATGCCAAGGGTAACTATCGTGGTTTTGATGCAGAAAATGTGGGGGCTTGACAAAGCAGCGGTATGCAACGAGTTGGGATGAGACCGAAGATGACGCAGAAGATTTCGGCCGCATCGCCCAGCCCTATCTGCTAGTTTCGGTGGAATGTGATTAGTTTACTTGTGCAGACTGAAAGTATGCGCTTGTGATTGGCAGGGAATGTACCTTCTGTTGACAGTTTATCATTTCCTAGTATCAGATATTTCTGGCCAGATTCCTGACACCCACGCACACACACACTCATTATTGTTGTTTGTTTTCCCTTCAGGCGCGGATCAAGACTGCGAAGAGGAGAGTGGTGATGGCCTCGTTGTATCTGGGAACAGGTCAGCTGGAGCAGGAGCTGGTGAGAGGAGTGGTGTGTGTGTGTGTGTGTGTGTGTGTGTGTATGTGTGATTCATGTTTTTATGGTTTCAGTTTTTTGGGGCAGGTGAGAACAACGGCATCCAAACACAGGCGTGTGCCAAGTAAGTGGTCAGAGATGCCAGAAAATGTGAGTCAGAGTCGTCTTCCAAGAGAACCACAGTGTGGTTTCTTCAGAATGAAAATGGACTCCAGGCCAGCTACAAGGAATGACCCCAAAATGCAAGGGTTTATGGGTATAAAGAGACCGATGTTGGCATGTGATATCCATCTGTTCTTCATGCTTGGAAGGCCTAGCATAACAACATGAACCCAGAACAAACCACAGTCTGGACTCATATTCAGCTGTTTTTCATGTTTGTTTTTTTGAAACTGGTTTTCGAGCAGCAGAGGGAGAATTACAGCAAAACGCACAGACAAGTCAAACATGTTTAATTACAGTTAAACGCATTTGAATCGGCTGTGATTACTGCCAAACTCTGCAACCTCACAGGATGATGGATTACTAGAAACGTTGAGTCAGTGCTTTTATTTTTCAAGCTCAGGTTTGCTTGTAAGTGGACACAATGACCTGAACTCAATTCAGTGCAGAAATGTGAGTGTGGTCTGTGGTTTGGACTGAATTGAACACAAACTGCAGGTGAGTCTGGATCTAGTAACGCAACCCCCCGATCCCAGACTCAGCACAAAAGGTGCTTGACTGATACCGACTGTCACACCTGTATGGCGTGTTTACTTTACCGCAGGTGCAGGCAGCGAGAATAATCAGAAATTATAAAGAAAGGCATGTTTAGCACGCCATATGCAAAGGTAGTTCAAAGTGGAGAGTAGAACAAGTCAGACAACTTAATTGGGTTTGGTCCAGCCAGGTTAGCCAGTGTTGGCAATGCCAGTAGATAACAACGCATTACGCCGGTATTTTGCACCTACAAACACTGCAGCAACATTTCCACAGATAGAAGTTGGACAGTACTGAGTGTACAACTGATTTAATGAGACATAAGTGCTAATAAACAGTATATTACTCCAGCTTTTTCACTGTTGATGCACGGAGCAGCCGTCTTGGATTTTGAGGTCGGGGTTGGTGAGGTTTGTCCGACTTTCTGAGTTGGAAATCTGACTTCAGGGGGCGTTCCAGTTGAAATTTTCCGTTCAAATGGAACGCAGCATTAGTATAACAAACCCAAATCTCCGACTGAGCCGTTTGTGGTCGAGTTGCATTGTGGGTAATGTAGGCACCAGGTTTTTACGAGGAAGACGAGTGCGTGGAATAAAACAGACAATACCTCGGGTTCTGCTGCATCGATTTCTATGCTTTTTTTTTTAACTCTTCATCGTCTGACAATGTTATCGACTACTCTTCTAAAGAGATCAATAAGAAACATTTAAAACACAACATTAAAGGATAAAAACAAATGTCAACAAAACTTCACTGCCAGTAGAAAATAAATAGTGTGGGTATGAACGTGGTACGGTAGTTAATGGGTCAACTGCTTCAACTTTCTCCTCCACTTGTATTTTCAACCAACCCGACATCAAAGAACTAGCAGCGACAAAAGCCGCCTGTTGAGTCGCCTCACGTCGCCTTTGTCTCGGCTAAAAAGTTGCACTCGCACACACCACTAAAACTACAGCCGACGGCCAACTACTACGTACGCTCTGCGCCTGCATGAGAGGAAATAACCTCACCGAGGGCCGACCGTTGGCTCGGTGTGTCGGGGCCTTTACAGATGAAACAGGAAACATTAAACTACATTAAAAAATAATCAAATGTCCACCTTGCTCAAAACTAACATCTAAATATCTGTCTTATTTAAAAGCAACAGAGAACAAACTTCCCCCCTGGATCTGTGGGAGGGAAAAGTTTGAGCAGATTGTACTAAATAACTAAATGCTGCTTCTTTGCTTTAAAGAACAAACATTTTTTCTCAGTGTCCCCCAGAGCGCCAAGTCATGATCACGTTTCCCTCCAGAGCCGAGCTGGAAGTGTCGGCGGTCCCCAAAGAGCTCTCTACTGGAAAGGAGAAATCTTTTACTGGCATACAAACAGGCTCTCTGGAGTGACGTATAACGAATGCATTTGGGCACCAGATGCACAATTTAGCCAAATCAGGTGGGGAACAAATAACAAGCTCGCCACAAATAAAGAGTCTACGCTCGCTACCAGTGGTCCCCTCTGAAGAACAGCCATTTCCTCTAAGAGCACAAAGGAGTGAGTCACGCTGTTCCCACGCTCAGTAAACAGATAATAAAAGGCTGCCAGTGTTTGTGAAATGCTGCCAATTGATCAACAATCATTTATCTACTTGCGGCTTCGTCTTGGAACGTTCACAAATACACATGTAGTAGGACAAAGTGTAAAAGACGGAAGGGTGCTGACTTCAGTCGTGTGTTCCTCTTTGTGTGGTCTGAGCTGAAACTACTGTTTCAGAGAGGAAGCCAGCTTTGATTTAACATTTAGAATATGTCAGTTCAATGCATCTCATCTAAAGCCTAAAAACTATCCAACTCCTGGACTTTTAAAGAACAAGAGTAACAACAAAGGCACCTGCTGACAAAAATACAAACATCAGTTTGTGGTTTGCTAAATAGGAAACCGTTTTTGTCGCTGGATTTTCTAAATAAAATGTCCTTGACAGGAGTTTTCAGCCGCCTCGATCTTGTGAGATTATCGTTGACCACGTGTGCATGACATCAGAGTCGGGATCAAGTAGGACACAAATATAACCGGCGTGCATAACTGCAGTAATCGATTCTGCGCAGACCTCGAACGAGCCTAATAGCAACATTTGACCGCTTCTTCTACTCTTTCTTTTTTATGTCCAATTGCAATCGGTATTAAAGCTGAATAAAAACCAAGACACAGCACTCATTTGTCCAGAATTCAGAGAAAACGACTTGGGCTGCAACTAATGAGTATTGTTAATTAATCTATCGGTTATTTTCTTAATTAATCATTTCGTTTAAATGATAGAAAATAGAGCAAATATTCTCAGAGCCCGATGTGACAGTCCAAAACTTAAAAGATATTCAATTTGCAATCATATGAAACACAGAAAAGCAATAAATCCTCACATTTCAGAAGATGAAAACAATAAATGTTAGGATTTTTTTGCACGATAAACGATTAATCGGTTATTAATAATGTTGCTCATTACTTTTCTCTCGATAGACTAATCGATTCATCGTTTCAGCTCTACAAATTACTAGGGCTGCAACTAACCATTATTTTCATCGTCGATTAATCTGTCAGTTATTTTCTTGATTAATCGATTAGTTGTTTGGTCTATAAAATGTTTCCCAAAGCCCAAGATGACGTCCTCAAATGTCTCGTTTCGTCCACAACTCAAAGATATTCAGTTTACTGTCAGAGAAGTAAAGAAACCAGAAAATATTCACATTTAAGAAGCTTTTTTTTCTTAAAAAAAAATTACTCAAACCAGTTAATCAATTCTTAAAATAGTTGGCGATTAATTTAATAGACAATGGATTAACCTCTCTACAAATGAGTCCTACTTAAGACTGCTTTGTGTAATGGATGGTTAAAGGAAGAAGGATGTGTGGAGTAAAAAAGGTATCTCTGGTTCTGCTGTTTTTATACTTTTGTTTTTTTAAACTGTGTTGGAATGACTCTTTTAATCATGTTTGGATGTTTGTGCTCTACTCTCTGTGTGTTTTGTTCAGGTGGACTGTATGGAGGAAGCTCTACAGCGCTCGCAGGACAACAGTGATGCTCCCGACCTTAAAGTCTCCATATTGCTGGACTTTACTCGCGGCTCACGAGGTTGTCGTCATTTACCTTGAGCTCTCTTGTTGTTGCTGGTTGACGCCGCTCCCTCATCATCCCGATCATGTTTTCCGTGCAGGGCAGATCAACTCGAGGACCATGCTGCTGCCGTTGCTGCAGCGCTTCGACTCTCAGATGCGGGTGTCTCTGTACCACACTCCAGACCTGAGGGGGCTGCTGCGCCTGCTGGTCCCTCAGCGCTTCAACGAGACCATTGGAGTCCAGCACATCAAGGTCTACCTGTTTGATGACAGCATTATCATCAGCGGGTATGTTGATTCCGGGTTGTTCATGTTTGTGTCAATATCAGTTTGTTTGTTTTGAGTTTCTACTTCAAATCAGTTCAGAACACAGAAACAGGCCATGCTGCAGACACTGTCCTGACAGGACGGCTCTTGGGGAAAGTAAAATACAATGTGTACCAAACGATAGAGTAAACACGTATCCCAGATTCAGGACACTAGACCTGATCCTCCATCTCTCTCACACACCACACTGCTTTTCCCACCTGGCATATCTACCTGTCGTCCATACCAACAGTGAAGGGCACATACCTTCTCCCACAATCAATTTAACTTGCACAATATAACCTTAATATTTACATATATAACATACATATGAATATTACATGATACAGATTAAATAATATGCATGATAAATGGAAGAAATATCAAATGAAAGCCAACTTAACAAACAAACTCCTCTACTAAACCCCCCTCTCTGTTCCCTGGTACTTCGGCACAACATCGGCCCGTCTGATTTTTAAGAGGTTAATTAAAAATCAATACGTTTTGGAGAATCGATACAGTATCGCACAACATAATATTGCAATACTCGTGTATCTATATTTGATCCCTTACCCCGCTGGGATAGAGACCGACACCACGCAGCTGGAGAACCAGCCTGTATAGCTGGGCCCACTGGAGGGAAGGGATGCACGGGAGAACCAGAACCAGGATTGCGCGGAGTCAGACTGTCAGACCCCGAGAGGGTTTCTAAAGGGACTCTGGTGCTCGGAAACACTACTGCTTTTGTCCACAGGGACCGCCAAAATCAAGACAAAATTAAAGTTCCTCTCTTTAACGAATCCAAGTATTTTGCCAACCGGGAACCGGATCCAAAACAGGAACCCGTTCTTACACTTGGGTTAAAATAATAAATTCATCAGTTCATACGACCAAACAAACCCTCTTCCTCTTTTCCTTCCTCTTGTCTAAACATGCTCTCTGATCCCTGGTCTCGTAAAAACTGTTTTTCTCTCTCTCTCTCCCCCTCTCTCTCATTTTTTCAGGGCCAACCTGAGCGACACGTACTTCACCAACAGACAGGACCGCTACGTGCTGCTCGAGAACTGCAGCGAGGTCGCCGACTTCTTCTCCGACCTGGTGGAAGCCGTGGGAGACGTCTCCCTGCAGCTGCAGCCCGACGACTCGGTCACCATGCTGGAGGGCATGGTGCACCCGTACAAAGGTAGGTGTGTGCGTGTGTGTGTGCGTGTGTGTGTGTGTGTACACAGACGCATGTTTACCCTCCAACATGTTTTGACACTGTTTGACACTTCATGCTCAGCTACGGTGGCAGCGGCCCGGTTTTCAGCAAGAGGAGCCGATGGATTTCGCTAATGGAGCTTGAAAGCTTAGACAGGCGAATAGATGATGGTCAGAGTGTGTGTGTGCGTGTGTGTGTGTGTGTGTGTGTGTGTACAGTGAGAAAGATGGAGAGAGCTCTTGCGGTTGGCTAGCCATGCAGCCGGATGTGAAATTGTCAGGATTTTCTCTACACACACACACACACACACACACACACACTCTCTGGTCCTGTGTGTCCGTAACTGGCGCGCAGACTGCCAGGATGTTAGTTTGAGGGATGAATGACATCATGTCTGCAGGACTGGGCCGCCGTGGTATAGGAATAGAGTTGTGATGTCACAGTGTTGCTGGAAGACGATATGGAGTGGGAACTGACACACACACACACACACACACACACACACACACACACACACACACACACACACACACACACACACACACACACACACTGGTGAAATTCTAATGAAAGACATTAACAACTGATGAAACACAATGAGGCATCCTGACGTACAAAAATAAACAGACAAGGAGGAGGAGGAGGTGAAGTTTGAGTCAGTCAGTCAGGGAGTAACTGATAACCGCACAAAACACAGTTGCTGCTCAGTTACCGGCAGTTTAAAGTGTCGGTGCACCCAAATTACAACATTTTCTCACTCTCCTCTAGCGGTATCTACCCCGCTGAATCAGACTGAAAGGCCATTTTGTTTCACTTCATTCATTCAGCCTGACATTGTGTTCATGTTAGCTGATTTCTTGTTGGGTTATTTTGTTTCACTTTACCTTAACCAATCAGTAGCGAGTAGAGCTGTCAATCAATTAAAATATTTAATCGCGATTAATTGCAAATTAATCAAATTTTTTATCTGTTCAAAATGTACCTTAAAGGGAGATTTATCATGTATTTAACACTCTTATCAACATGGGAGTGGGCAAATATGCTGCTTTATACAAATGTATGTATATATTTATTATTGTAAATCAATTAACAACACAAAACAATGACAGATATTGTCCAGAAACCCTCACAGGTACTGCATTTAGCATAAAACAATATGCTCAAAGCATAACATGGCAAACTGCAGCCCAACAGGCAACAACAGCTGTCAGTGTGTCAGTGTGCTGACTTGACTATGACTTGCCCCAAACTGCATGTGATTATCATAAAGTGGGAATGTCTGTAAAGAGGAGACTCGTGGGTACCCATAGAACCCATTTTCATTCACATATCTGGAGGTCAGAGGTCAAGGGACCCGTTTGAAAATGGACATGCCAGTTTTTCCTCGTCAACATTTAGCGTACGTTTGGAGCGTTATTTAACCTCCTTCACGACTGGCTAGTATGACATTGTTGGTTGGTACCAATCGATTTTCCCACGTTGATAAGAGTATTAAAGTACATTTTGAAAAAATAAAAAATGTGCGATTAATCACGATTAAATATTTGAATCAATTGACACTACACACTACGTTTCCATCCACAAAATATTCAGTGTTTTTGCCTTTATTCTGAAAAAGACCGTATTCTTACTAAGCTGTTTACTAATGAATGTTTACATGCAGCCGTGCATACTCCGATTAAAGTAAAACACCCCCATGACGTACGTACATACTAAGGCTAATCTGTTGATATCCAAGTCTTTCATAATGTTTTAAAGTAGGCGTGTTTCTCATCCGATCGCTTTTCTTTTGGGCATGCATCTCGGCAAACTATCGGCTAGTTGGTTTGTGTTCAACGAACAGAGCTGGACGTACACAGACAAGAGGAATGTGAATGTGCTGTATACAAAGAATGCTCCTAAAACCTGAATAATATCGGCACATCCCACGTTTCTTAATCGAAAATGCTCCACTCGGAATAAGGCCTAATTCAGAATATGCTGTTTACCCGTATCAAATTCAGAATATCGTCATATTGAAGAATAACAGTGGAATATTGGTGTGCATGTAAGCGTAGCAGCTTCCAGTGGGCCTTCTCCGTTATGTAGGCCAACAATTCACTTCACTTTCTGTCTGAATGCGCCTTTAAACTGATGGTTAAACTGATATACAGTATACAGTTTTAATGGCCAAATACAACAACAGCTCTTAAGCTGAGGTTGTATTTTCATTCTCATCAGCGACCTCCTCCTCTCTCCGCTTCATGCTCGTAAGCGGCTGTAAATTCTCTCAAACACTCTCCCAGCCCGGCTCGCTGTGACCCAGAGATCAGGGTGACCTGCCTCCCACTTAGCTTTTTTGTTTGTGTGTACACTCACATTTTGTGTCTCCGTGGCAACCAGGCAACAGGCAGGACTTCTCGGCGGCGGCGAGGAAGCGGATCATGGAGGTGGTGAACACGGCCCACGTGAGGCAGCGGCTGTTGAACGACTCGGAGGACTCGGAGGACGAGGGGATGAGCGAGGGCGAGGAGGACACCTGGGTGTTCCCTCTGGTCCAGATGAAACCTCTGGGGATCCAGGTGGACGAGCAGGTCACACAGGTGAGGCTCCACACCTGACTTTGATCACATTTAAACCCAATTACACAGAACACACCTTTAACTGCATGAGGCTAATTAATATAAACTTTGACCATGCTGTTAAGTAATTTCTATTTTTATCCACTAATGTCTTAAATGCTTTGAAGTTGACCTTTTGTTCATTTTCCTTAGTAACAAGTCATAAATACAATTAGATAGAGCTTCTATGTAGTTATGTTTTGAACATGTGACTAATAAAATACTACATGACTAATAGATTACCATGTGACTAATAAACCATGGATAAATATTTGAACATTTATTCCGGGTTTATTAGTCACATATTCTGGGAATGAACACAATAAAGAGTGATATAATAATTTACAGCTCCATAAAGAGTTGAATCAACACTGTGTCATTTAACATTTTTAAGTCTCACAACGAGAGGACCTGTTGCAACAAGTTGTATTTATCCCATTAACGTTTTTCCTCTTCGGTTTCTTTGATTTAAGTGATTGATGCAGGTTTACTTCTAGTAATGCGAATATAAGACTCGTCGCTTGTTGGACATATTTTCACTGAGAAATACCCGGTTTCTTAAAAGCAGCAGAGCAGTTTAAACTGATTTTCACACTGATTTTGTGTCCTCGTGCACCCAAAAGTTGTTGTTGCGTTCTGCAAGAAGAAGCTGACCACTGTAGTTTAAACAGTAAACAAGTTTTTCTTGCATCAGCTGCAGGAAATATTCAGAAAAGTGGAGAGAAAAAGAAAATGAGTTGTTGATTTTGCACCAGAAAATACATGAAATCATTTACAGAGTGGTGCATTACATGTTAAGTTTTTAAAATCTGATTTTTATCTGGACTTTGTTTGTTTTTAATGAGAAAAAAATTAATAAATTCCAGATTTGTTTAAATATAAGAAGCAAACATATTGAGCTAGTGCTGTACAATAAAAAAAAATTCTTATCGACATAAATTTAATCAATTTGCAAAAAATAAATTGTCTTAATCTTATGTAAATAAACTGAGACAACCAGTGACATCTAACCAGGTTCAACCAGTAAACCAGCCTAACTCCAGTCAAGAAATAAATAATTTTAAATTAATCATTCAGTAACTAATTAAGACAAAATAATCAGACATGAGCAAACACGAGGAAGGAAATTATAATAAATAGCATGTTATCATCATTTATTATTATGATAAATGACAAATCATCCTGGTAATGAGGGTTATGTAAACAGCAGTAATAAAACACTAATAAGCAGCTCTTTATTATCTTAGCAACCAGTTTCATTTTTATTTTCTTCACTCTCCCGTTTGTTATTAAACCTCCAGCGCCTGCTGACACACGCCGGGCCGGACTCCACTGTGTTTCTAACATCGGGTTACTTCAACCTGACCCGGGCGTACATGCAGCTGGTGCTCGGGGCCGGAGCCAGCTACCGCATCCTCACCGCCTCCCCCGAGGTCAACGGGTTCTTCGGCGCCAAGGGCGTCGCCGGAGCGATCCCCGCGGCATACATCCACATCGCCAGACAGTTTTACAACCAGGTGTGCCATCTGGGCCAGGAGGAGAGAGTACACCTGCACGAGTACCACAGATCACAGTGGACCTTCCACGCCAAAGGTGGGATGAAACGAAAGAACACATACTTTTACTTTTTGACTAATAGCTTCAGCACTAACTCTCACATCGACGTGGCTTACAAGAGATTACGATCTAAAGTCCCTTTTACACATTCTGGCAGTCTATCCCTGAAATGTTCAGGAACATTTCCTGCATGGGGTCATGTGTGAATGAGAGCAGGGAATGATATTCAAGGAAATATCTGTACCGCCAATATCCCACCTCAAGATCTCGTGATATTTCAGGGGAGATGCCGGTACGTCTGTGTTGTCAATGAAAACAGTAACATTGCAGGGACAAACACATGAAGGGTTAAATCCGTCTGATGAAAGACGCTTTCGCGTGGAGCGGGTGAACCAATCACAAGACGTATTTATAGCTGCAACGATTAATTGATTTATTTGTCAACTATTAAATTAATCACCAACTATTTTGATAATCAATTGATCGGTTTGAGTAATTTTTTGAGTAAAAAAAAGTTAAATTCTCTGATTCCAGCTCCTTAAACGTGAATGTTTTCTGGTTTCTTTCCTCCTCTATAACCGTAAACTGAATATCTTTGAGTTGTGGATAAAACAAGACATCTGAGGACGTGATCTTGGGCTGTTAGGAAACACTGATTGACATTTTTCACCATTTTTCACCATTTCATAGACCAAACAGCTAATCGATTAATCAAGAAAATAATCAACTGAAAATAATCGGTAGCTGCAACCCGAGACGTATTTGAATCTGCAACTTTTTTACGGTTTAGCATTTACGTCAGTGCTTTCACGGGTGACTTGACTTGTCTTGCAAACTTATTGAATAGGCACTGGACTAAAACAAATCCTCGCCCGCCATGGTCCTGAAAATAATGAGAAACGTCTTCCACTGCGTACTTCCAGTCCTCCTCCTTCTTCTTCTTCTTCTTATCACCCTTCTTCTTCTTCTTCTTCTTCTTCTTCTTCTCACCCTTCTTCTTCTTCTTCTCACCCTTCTTCTTCTTCTTCTTCTTCTTCTTCTTGCAGTTGGCATCTGCTGGACTTAGTATCAAGGATATCGAAGTATCGATACTGAATATTTGAAGCGGTTTCAACATCATTTTTCAGAGTATTGATACACAAGTACCAGCTTCTCTTTCTGCTCTCTTCTATCCGACAGCGAGTTGACACACACCGCTACTTATCTTTTAATAAAAATCTATTATTTTATGCCCTCAATTTTTCCCCGTGGTATCAAAAATGGTATCCAATATCAATACTTTTCAAGGTATTGTATTAAAGTTATAAATTGCAGTATCGTGACACCACTAGCTGGATGTGCCTTGCCCTGTCTATTCCAGCATTTCCATGCATGTGTGGAAAGACGCAAGACGGAAATGTACCTGAACGTGGTGCATGTGTGAAAGTCACTAGCAGTGCCAGTAATTTACCGGAACACTATGTGTGAAGGAGGCTGAAGCCAGAGCTCAGCAGCATCCAGACTAGTTTAGTTTGGTTCAGTAAAGATAATAAAACGCATTACTCTCCCTGCTCTGCTGTTTCTTCATGTGGTCACAGCGGTATGTAGCGTGAGAGAAGAGGGCTTGTACAGTCATTCTGTCGTAGCCTTGGGACATGGATGTACACTCACTCTCTCTCATGCTTTGGGGTTTTGGATCGACGCTGGGGATTTCTGCATGTGCTTCCTCTTAGTTGTGGTCTGCGCCGACAGAAATCCTGAATGCTGGAAACGTCTCTCTGAAGCATTACCTCCTCGCTGGCTCACTCCGCTTCTCCTCTCCCTTACAGGTCTGTGGTATTACCTCCAGGGGCAGGATCGGCCTTGCCTCACTCTAATTGGCTCCCCTAATTTCGGTTACCGCTCGGTTCACCGTGACCTGGAGGCCCAAATCGCCATAGTAACGGAGAACGAGGAGCTGCAAAGCCAGCTGCAGGAGGTGGGTTAACCGCAGCCGGGAATGATGATGATGAATGACTGTGTGACTCGTTACTGAAACACACACCTGTGTGTTTAACTGTGTGCCTCTCAGGAGCAGGAGATGTTGTACCAGCGGTCCACGGAGGTGTCCGGCTCCACGTTTGAGCGGCCGGACCGCCACGTCAAGCTGTGGGTGAAACTCGTCACTCCGCTCATCAAGAACTTCTTCTGAGACGCCACCAGGTCGTCACGCACACTCCCTTCACAATAAATTTACTCTTTTGTTTATTCTTTTAAAGGATAAATTTGGTTTATTACAAGTTATTTTCTTTTTAGCGAGAAAAAAGTCTGATCAGACTGTTTTTAAAGCTGCACCAATCAATCATTTTTAGGGCCATCAATTGCAAATTAATCGCACATTTTTGTGAACCTTAAAGGGAGATTTGTCAAGTATTTAATACTCTTATCAACATGGGAGTGGGCAAATATGCTGCTTTATGTAAATATATGTGTATATTTATTATTAGAAATTAATTAACAACACAAAACAATAACAAGTATTATCCAGAAACCCTCACAGGTACTGCATTTAGCATAAAACATATGCTCAAATCATAACATGGCAAACTGCAGCCCAACAGGCAACAACAGCTGTCAGTGTGTCAGTGTGCTGACTTGACTATGACTTGTTATGACCAAACTGTTATTTCTGTATAACAGACCGTTGCTATGTATAACAGACTGTTTCTATGGATAACAGACCGTTGCTATGGGCGCAGTTCTGATGTCGGACTCTGGCGGACCGTTTTTGTGTCAATTTTTTGATTTCTTAAAGATGGGGTCGACGATGTTGGAAAGCTAGCATAATTTGAAAGTAGCTTCGCCTCAGGAGCTCCGTCTAAACCGCCCCCCCTCCCCTCGGGGCTTCTTCCAAGGCAACGCCTCCCACCCACACACACACACACACACACACACACACGTGCACGAGCACCGCCGCATCGTAACTACTCCACAGACACCGAGCAGAGAGAGGACCTCAACTCAACGACGCTACCTCATGACAAGTAACCGCGGCAGTGCTACTGCAGGGCTGAGTGAACTCTTGCATTCTCCAGTAAACTAGTGGTGGCGACGCGCTTTGAGTTCAGGCTGGTGCACGCCAAGGGTAGAGTACGAGCAAGGCGGCATCTGATTGGTTCTTTCCAAGCGGACCACGAGGCAGTGATTGGTAGACGTTTTTACAGGATTACAGCAGCTACAGATGACGGCTCTTTTCTGGTCCTTTTTCAGAGCTCTTAAGTAACGGATCGCTGTCGGGGCGTAAAGACCATTTCAACCAATAGAACAAATAGTGTATATTGGAGAACATCATCAACCCTGCCTTTAAGTAAGTAGCCGTGTAATAAGCTGGATAATGTACAGCTAGCGGGTCATTGTTATGAAATAAACCCCTTAAGAGCAACGCAAGACCCCTCCGCATCCTGTCGGGGTTTATTTCACAACAATGACCGGCTCGCTGTACATTATCACCTAATTATTGAATCGTAACCCCCGTATCGTGATGCGTATCGTGATGCGTATCGTGATGCGTATCGTGATGCGTATTGTGTCGCCAGCTTCTTGCCAATACACAGCCCTAGTTTGCAGTTTATCCCGCCGCCCTTGAGTGGCCAAAAAAAATAATTATTGCCGCTTTGAACAAACCTCGATGTCAGGAAAACATTAGAAAGAGAAAGGCAAACTTAGATAATCATGCTTAAGTGTTTACAACCAGTCTGTTTGGCTTATACTCTACAAAGTAATGATGACACAGCAAGATTAACCAATATGGTTAATCTTGCTGTGTCATCAGAAAGTAGTTCACCTCATCCATACCTGTACATGGTCAGAGCAGGCTCAGGTCCAGGGAATGGCTCGTGTGCCACAGGGCCCGTCCACACCTGGTTCTTGGCTTCATTATTTTTTTAATTGCTGTTTACTCTACAAAGTAATGATGACACAAGATTAACCAATAAGGTTAATCTTGCTGTGTCATCATTACTTTGTAGAGTACATGGTCAGAGCAGGCTCAGGTCCAGGGAATGGCTCGTGTGCCACAGGGCCCGTCCACACCTGGTTCTTGGCTTCAAAATACATGTAGTGATCAAATACATGTAGTGGAGTAGAAGTATAAAGTAGCAGAAAATGGAAATACTCAAGTACAGTTTTAAGATACTTGTACTTTTACATAAGTACAGTACTGTAGTGAATGTATTTAGTGACTTTCCACCACTGGGTTATTAATAGTTATCCAATAAGAATAAGTTATAATAAACCGGAATTAAATTAATTAATTAAAGTAGACAAAATACAGCTCTGAACATACTGTACTGAAACACACACACGCACACAAAGTAAAACAGGCTGTGGCTTCTTAGAAATGCCTGCAGTCATTGTGGCGAGTCCCAAATCGCAGGTCCCGGCCTCGTCTTCCCAGCAGCCCAAATCACCCAAGTGAGAGCGGGGACAGCGTGCCGGCTGATTCACTCCTGTCAAGAAGTGAGTCAGCGCCATGTTATGGTGATGATCTGACACTGTGGTCTGCGTTACCCTGAGTCCTGTCAGGACTTGGCGAGGTGAAGTCAGAGGGTTCGTCGACCCAGAAACATCAGTCATGAGTTTGTTTTCTGTGTAATAACTGCAGGGAGATGGTAAGGAAGGAAAGGAAGATACGTTGCATAAACTCAAGGTTTAGCTGAGAGGAACCTGTCAAGAGCACAGCTGTTATTTTCTCAGAACAGGATGTATCACATGCTGGATAATGACGGTAAATGGGTGGCGTCCTAACGCTTACCTGAACGGTCAAAGAAAACAAAACAAAAAAAAACAGTTTGACTGATCCGCTGCCAGGAGGAAACAAGTCATGAATGGATCCTCTTTCAGAATACCTCTCAGGCAACGATGTGAAAAGCAGCACATTCAGGTCTATTGTTGTAAAATGTTGAAAGGACTTGTGGAAATCCTTGTTTTACTGGCACGGTGATGCAACCACACACACACACACACACACACACAGAGAGAGAGGTTTGGCATGTGGGAGTTCTCCGTGACCACGGGCTAAAAGTCGTGTTGAACGCTAAACATGTTTTAATAACAACAGAAAAGGTTCTTTAGGGTCAAATGATACGAAGACGGTGAGCTGGAAATACAAAACAGATGCGACATTTGATCAGAATCAGTCTGAACAAACGTATTATGTTGTTATTACAGTGTATTCTTTTAAAGCTTATTTGATTTCCGAATGGCGCCAGAGTATATCTACTATTTTAAAATGCACCGTTTTCATAGTCATAGTTTTGTACGGTGGCCTTGAGAGATCAACGCACTGCAAATTAAGAAAAACATCTTCACCAATTCGACAACACATGCGCAGAAAATATGAATAAAATATCGGACACAACACTCCCCCTTGTCTTAATAAACTATATAAACAGCCTTAAATCTATCTATAACTCGTTAGAGAGCTCAGCTGCTTTTTAAAAAGTAATCTTCAGCGATTTTCTGATAAATGGTGGATTATTCCACTAAATAGTTGCTGCTAGAGCACCACATGTGTATTCATTCACGAGTGAAAATAGTCCCAAACAAATGCACATTTTCAATTTTGCTTAATTATTTTTAAAAAACAACCTGTTTTTAAAGATTTACGTCTTTAGTGGGAGCCAGTGTGATCGGGGCTGAGAGCCACAGACAGGATAGGGAGGTCAGAAAATATTCAGAGGTGGACTAAAGTGGTTTGTTTTGGTCTTTTCAGGGGAGTTATTGACAATAAGTAAATAAATAAATGCAGAACTACTGCCGGCCTTATCCTTTAGGGATCTGCTGCAGTAGTTGTTGAAGTACATACTGAAGGCCAGGATGACTTTTTCATTTTATTTACATGTTTCTAAACTTTGAGAAAGCATCTGAAAGGTGAATATGAGTTTTTTATTTTGGTTGTATTATAATCTTTAACGTTCTGTATCATTTAATGTCCAAAATGATGAGCTTAGATGCTAAATGTAAGTGAAGTAACCTTTCCTCCTGATCCTTTAACAAGGTCTCTAACAGTGTTTCTCTTCAGTTGTTGGTGTCTAAAACAACTTTTTATGTATTTATTGTTTATGAGGGAAAATACAGATATGAATTGTTAAATAGGAAAGAAGTAATTAAACCAATATAATGCATAATAGTCCCTGTTCCTGGTCAGGCTTTTAAGTACAGATTAAAACAAGTAAATCCACATTAAAACAACGGAATACGATACACTTACTTCAGCCTATTTAATAGAAAGGCAAATAAAAAGGGTTTTTTGTCCCATGTTTTATTCCGGCCAGTAATTTCATTAGTACCTGTGTTTTTCGATCACGCGTTTAACAAACAAAGTACTGACTGACTGTCTGGATGTTGTTTGTAGATCAGTTTGTTCACTCCCCCTTATGTTTTGCATCCATCTGGCATTGTCATCTGTATTTACCGCTTATCTCTTTTCACGCTTTTTTTTTTTCCTGATGGGAAAAACAAAACATGGCCCGCCAACAATAGCTTTGCCGGTTATAAGAATAAAAAAAATCCTTATCAGCAGAGCAGGCTGTCAATTGTTAGAGACTAGTGACAGCAGGTTGGAGCCTCTCCAAACATTATGAACAGTCTCTTCTGAAGGTCAGCAGGGTCAAAATACAGCTGATGTCCACACAGTTATGTTGAATCCTTGTTGTGATGGAGCTGCCTGCCCTCTAGTGGTGAAACTGTGATTTCCCATTGTGGTTTCACACATTGAACTAACCCCCTTGAGACCCATCAATGGTTGGTTACGATCAGGGCTCGCATTTATCTGCTAAAAGGGACTTTTTGTACTTAAGTGAAAAATAACTTGTACCTACAAAAATAAAAAATATTCATGTTTCTTTGCATTAAAAAATGCTTTTAAATGTAAGACAGCTCCAGAGGTTTTATGTCATAAAAAAATCATAGTATAGTATGTCATAAAAAGTAAAAAAACAAAACATAGTATAGTATGTCATAAAAAAATCGTAAAAAAAAAACAGTATAGTATGTCATAAAAAAATCATAGTATGTCATAAAAAATAAAAAAAAACATAGAATAGTATGCCATAAAAAAATCATTAAAAATATCATAGTATAGTATGTCATACAAAAATCGTAAAAAAAAACAGTATAGTATGTCATAAAAAAAATCAGTGTCATAAAAAATAAAAAAAAAACAGTATACTCTGTCATAAAAAAATCATAAAATAAATCATGGTATAGTATGTCATAAAAAAATCATTAAAAGAATCATAGTATAGTATGTCATAAAAAAATCATTAAAAGAATCATAGTATAGTATGTCATAAAAAAATCGTAAAATAAATCATGGTATAGTATGTCATAAAAAATAAAAAAAAACATAGTATAGTATGTCATAAAAAAATCATTAAAAGATATAGTATAGTATAGTATGTAATAAAAATAGAAAAACATAGTATAGTATGTCATAAAAAATATATTAAAAAAATCATAGTATATTATGTCATAAAAAGTAAAAAAAACATAGTATGTCAAAGTAAAAAAAATAAAACAAACATAGTATGTCATAAATAATCATTAAAAAGTCATAGTATAGTATGTCATAAAAAAAAACATTAAAAAGTTTTAGTATAGCATGTCGAAAAAAGTAATAAAAAGTCATAGTATGTATTTACATGTGTTTTCGGTCAAAATATTTCAACTGAACATTACAGCCATGTTATTGATGTTGCTGATAACAACAAACCACCAACTTCATCACTCATAGTCACATTGTAGGAACGTTGATAAATACTGAACGTGTTTCTCTGTTTTGTGCAGGTGGCGTGAGGCTTCAGTTTTCTTCGGTCCTGAGGTTAAAGGTCTAGTTGGAGGTCGTGCAGACGGGACACTCGAGCATCGCCGGCATGCTGGGAGTCTTTAGCCTCACCTCGGCTTTAACCCTCATCAGTGTGTCCGAGGAAGTGACTCTCTCATAAACACACACAAGAGGATGTATGTGGTGTAAATCTTCTGTTTTGAATTTAAACTCCAGGTCCTGTGGTTTACCTGCACAACTGTTACTCCCTTAGATTGTTTATATATTAACACCTGACGTCATTGCACTGTGGTTTTCTGTTTTTTCTTTTTTTTAGTATTACTAACTACAAGCATTTCAAAAAAACTACTTCTACTACTGCGCATACATCTCTACAAGCACATGCTGCATGCATAAGATCATAGTAGAGACTTCATCAGTGAATGTCCCTGATGTAAAGAAGACTGTGATGATAAACAGACGGGGTGTGGTGAAGAATTACAATCCCTTGCGGAGCCTTAATAACATTTTTTCAGAGAGTTTACAGCAGTAATCAATGCTAACTGTACAGTGTCTATGTGTTATTATCTTTGTAAATTAAAGGATGATGTGAGTTTTTAAAATGACTTCAAGTGCGTGACTTTTTGTTTGTTGCGATGGCTGATTTCACTGAAATGTTGAGTTGCGACATGTCAGCTTGTAGAATACATCCGCGTTCTTCTAAAGTCGTCTGTTTTCTGTTAAAATCACAAGTCTTTTACTGGAATCGCCCTGCTCGGCTGCTGACAGCAGCGTGATCGCTACACAGGAAATGATTAGATGTAGATAAGTAAAGCAGGAAATAACTGTGTGGGAAAAACGTTGATAGTATGAAAATATGTAGAGATTGACTGACAGTTTCGTCAACACTGTACAAAATCTTATGCTTGAATACTCGAGCTGTTGCAGCTGCACGTTCACACTAGATGAGCACCTTTATACCTGATCATTAGTCTTTATAATGGTTGGCTGCATCTTCAAAATATTGTAGTCCAAGTAGCGTAATCATCCAGAAACGGAACACAAACAACTCAAATCTGGTTTGACAAACACATTTTCATCACAAGGTCCACTTACTTGTTGTTTCTGAACTTTCAGCTCAAACTGGATCCAGATTTGATTTTAAAATGGCAAAAACAGTCTGAGTGAAGAGGAAAGAAATTAATATCCCACAAACTTTAAACAAATTCAGTTGATACTCAGTTGTGTCAAATTTAACATAAACATAACAAGGCAATCAATTTTATGACTGAAGTATTACAGTAATTGAGTATTTTCCAGTTCTGGTTTGAAACAGAAGTCAGTTTAGTATGTCAAAGTCATTACAAAATGTCATAGTATAATATGTCAAAAAAGTGATTAAAAAAGTCATAGTATAGTATGCTATAAATTCATTAAAAAAGTCATAGTATAATAGGTCATGAAGTAATTAAAAAAGTCAAAGTATATGTCGAAAAAGTAATTAAAAAAGTCATATTATAGCATGTCAAAGTCATTAAAAAGTCATATTATAGCATGTCAAAGTCATTAAAAAGTCAGTATAGTATGTCGAAAGTTACTCTCAGTTGTGTCAAATCTAACGTACTTAACAAACATAACAAAGCAATCAATTTTATGACTGAACTATTACAGTAATTGAGTATTTTCCGGTTCTGGTTTGAAACAAAAGTCAAATGAAAATGTTGGTTTGCAAAGTTTTAATGAAACAAAAACTCAAAACAATAAATTACAGAAATCTGGATAAATAAATATTTAACTATTTATGCATCACCTTCATTTTCATTAACAGTGCTTTGACAGAAAAGACCAACAGCAGTAAGAAAACAGGCTTAGAAAAGACAATTTTTCAGACGAAACAATAAAAGTCCAGCGTCCAAGATGAGATGAAGTTTGTTTTCCAGATGATATTTTCATTGTTTTCTGAATCTGAATCACATTAATGAATGATGTGATCCATTCTTCAGCTGTTCCCCATCCTCCTCTTGTCCTCCACAAGATGTAGAAACGTTTTTATCAAACATCAGCAGCTGTCTTTTTTTCTCTCACCTCATGCTCAACTACGAATAAATTGAATTAATGTTCCAGTAAGTTTCATTCTGAGTGAAAACATCTCCTGTTTGAGTAGCTGTAGAGACTCATTGTACCACAGCAGATCAAACAGAGAGTGTTTGAAGTGGCTCTGAGGGGAATCAGAGAGCAGATTTTAAGAGGAGTGGGAGTCCTAACCAGAGGGCTCTGCATTGATAAAGTACTGCAGAAGTGGAGTGTTGAAAAGGAGGATAAAAAAAGAGGTCTACGACTGAATCATTTCATCTCTAGATGGGGAAAATAAACTTTAAACAAAAAGGTCAAACCTGTGGAGAACGAGCTGTCGGTACTGAAGGTGCGCCGGTTCAAAAGGTGACAAAGGAAGAGCTTCTTTAAAAGCTGAATCCTCCGTCAGGTCCAAAGTGTCTCTGCTGCAGCAGGAGTATCAGGTCCAGTCTTTCAATGTTTAAATCCTCAGCAGCTCTACAGCCCCTTCAGAGACGAGACCTTCTTCTTCCGAGCAGCCAGCATCTCGTAGAACGGGTCTTTGCTGATGGCGGCTCTGTGGGTGGAAGATGGAGTAAAGGCAGAACAGACATTGAATTGTTTTCTGTGGTCATTTTTACTAGTACAAAAGAAAATAGCAATTGTTGTTAGTTGTTGGCGACAACACACATCAGTGGGGCGGTAAATTGCTAGTTAGCTGGGTAGCTTGTCCATCTCTGGGAAGTGAGGCTCAGGGACCGTTATACCCAGCGCTGCCACCGCCACCAGCCCGCTGCTTGGCTCATTTTCTGTAACCAGTGCAGCATTACATAATGACAGAATTAGCCAATATGGTCCAGCTGCGGCCTGAAGCACCTCAGAATCACCTCACCTCACGCCACGCCCACTTCAGCTATAGTTAGGGTTAGGCGTGAGGTGCTACAGGCCACAGCTGGACCCTTCTCCAATTAGCAGGCTAGTTATCTAGCCAGCTGTCCGCTACTTAGCTTGCTTTCTAATTCCACCATGTTTTAATGCTACATTAGTTACAGAAAATGAGCCGAACAAAGTTGTTCTCATCTGGTGATCGCAATGTGCTTTCCTACGCTGTGTCAAGAATGTGTGGATGAAGCATTACGTTGGTAAATTTGACTCATTTACTCCGGCTCTCTATGCTTTGTAGCGTTAATATTAAACTGTTTGTTATTTCAAAACCTCATCTCATTGAGTCAGCGACTTGCCGCAAGTCTGTTTAGTTTATACGGAAGTTAGCCCACTTCAACGGTCACAGTGACAACGGTACACATAAAAATGGCCACCGCTCGCCATCCTGCCACGTTGATTTGAATGGGAATGTCCGTTCTACTCCTGTTCTATTTCTATGCTTCATACTGACCATCTGCAGGACAGAGAGAGTTTAAATGTGACTCACTTGATGCTTGTGATCCATTCGTCCTTCTCCTCTGCGGTCGGGGCGGAGATTCTGTAATAAGTGTGGTTTCCCTCGACGACGCGTCCGTCTGCCTCCGTCTTGCAGGCTTTGATCACCTGATCTTTGTGGTCCGAGATGAAGAGCTCGAAGCAGTTCTGTGAGACAACAAACAAGACGAGTCAGGTGATTCACATCAAAACAGGAAACGTCTGGAAAGTGTAAAAACGCAAATTAGGAATAAATAGATTTCCTGACAGCATAATATAAAAAAGTATTTATATTTAAAGCCTCTGAACACCCACACCAGACCTCTTATTGAGAAAGAATAACAGCAGAAACGATCAATTATATGACAAAATGTGGCAGAAAGAGAAGAGAAAAGACGGACTTTACCGGTTTCTTGGAGTCATCGACTTCTCTGATACTCAGATTTTCCAGTGGAATAATTCCTCTGGGTTCTTTATCCTTGTAGACAGCAGAGAGAGACAATACATATAAGTACTCAGTTAAGCCTACATACACTATCTATTAGATATCTTATATTACAATACTTACAGTTGTGTATTCAAAGTAGTAGAGGCAGTTATCTGTGAGAATAAACCAGCGTCTCTTCCAGGTCTTTACTCGTCCACCTGAGGAGAGATTACAGGTGAGCTACGACTTCAGTAAAAGACACAAAACGTTAGGTGTTGGAGCAGAAAGCTGGACTTCATATGACGACAGCGACACTCTGAAGCACACTGACGGCAGGTTAACTATAGAGCCTACTGATCGAAAAGCTGAGTTAAAAACTGGGGTCAGCAGTTAGAAACAGATGTGAAACTATTTCTTTCACATCAGGGCTTAGCAGCATACAGCCCATGAATGATCTGTCCTTAAATCAAATTGTAATGCGAGGGTGAATGAGCGCAGCCAGTGGGAATAGAAAGGCAGGGATGGGGGGAGTGGGGCAGCTCAGAAGCAAAGCAGTGCATTAAAGCTGGTGGGTTTAAGGGTACATACCTCCTGGAGTCAAAACCCATGAAACACAAACAAACAAGAACAATGTCAACAAAAGAATATTACAAAAATGCAACGCAGGTTTGTCCTAACTCATGTTTAAGTTGCTGTTACATATCCAGACCACTAGAGGGCCGTCCAGCTCACAGTGACTACCAACAGGATCAACACTGAATGAGTTAAATTATAATTAAATTAATGTAAATATAAAAAATATAAATTAATATATAAACACTTGTTTTTGCTCACATTTTTCACGAGCTGAAATGAAAGATCCAAGTCTTTTTCTGTGCACACAAAAGACTTATTTATGTCAAATTTTCTCAAAAAGATTTGTTAAAATCTGTGTTACTGAGCATGTCTCCTTTGCCAAGATAGTCCCTCCACTTGACAGGTGTGACATATTAAAATGCTGATTTAACGGCTTGATTATTACAGGTGTGTCTTGGGCTGGTCACTATAAAAGTCCACTCTAAAATGTGCAGTTTTATTTCACAACATGATGCCACAGATGTATTTTGACTGTAGGAATGTCCACCAGAGCACTCCGCCCTACTTCCATTGCCAAACTGCGTGCGCTCTCTTACGTACGTCATCATTGTTTGCAAACTGTAAAAGGGTTTATAAGTCTTTTGCGTGTACAGAAAAAGTCTTAGATCTTATATTTTTGTTTTCGCTTCACATGGATGCACATACCGAGTTTCAGCAGCCATCCTTCTCTGTCGGGGTTGAAGAAGGTGTGTGTGAGGTCGTTCCCATCATCCTCTGGGATCTTAAAGGGTTCGTTCTTGATGCTGTCGTACAGGTTCTACAGAGAAGTGATGGAAAGTTACTAAGTACATTCGCTGAAGTAGATCTTCTTTACTTGAGTATTTTAATTTTATGCTACTTTATATTTCTACTTCACTACATTTAAGTGGCAAATGTTGTACTTTTCACTCCACTACATTTATTTTTACAGCTTTAGTTATTTTGCAATATCAGATTATTAATACAAAATAAAATCAGGGAATAATTATGATGTATTTTTGGGGGTTAAGTCCCTCAGCAGTACATAAAGTAGTTCAAATTAGCCCCACCTTTACCAGCTGCAACATTAGTAATGCTAACACACTTTTAGTACTTTAAGTATATTTTAATGATGATACTTTGGTACTTTTACTTAAATTAAGTTCTTAAATAAAGATACAGCTACTTTTTAATGCAACATTTGCTGTGTTAAATTGTTCCTTTGGCTGTTTTGTGACTAAATTAGACATTTTATTCACCAAAACTAGACGGTACACCTCAATTCATCGAGGCAAATATAACCACTGTGTTTTTGTAGTAGCACTTTTGTCTGTATAACAACCAAATACACTTTGTTACTGTCGCTATATCACAGAGGGGAGAGTTTTAGGAAAAAATAAACGTTTCTCACCCTGAGTAGCTCCTCCGGCAGGTCTCCACCATCATTGATGCCTCTGTTCATCGCCGTGAATCTCTGAACGGTGGGTTTGTCCTTCACATTGGGGTTGTGTAGACTGGTGTTCAACATGATTACAGCGAACGACAGCACATAACAGGTATCTGTAAAAGAAGACCAAGTGTGTGAGTGTACATTTTCAGGACTCGATCACTAACATAACCACAGAGTTTAAAATGTCATGTTTCTTGGTACTAACGAGCTGAATTCAATCATTTAGATGTTTGACATGATAAACTACGTCACACCAGGTAGTGTATGCCAAGACAGAAATGTGCAACCACTATGCATGAAAGGTGTTAAATTCAATATCCAGAGCATTAATATAGCATCAAACAACTATTTGCTATGTCAAGATATAGAGGAGTAAAGTCTACCTGAGCAGAGAATGAAGTCTCTCTCCCTCTGTGTGTGTTGTAATCTAAGAGAGCCGTTGAGAGGCAACAGAAATGCTCCCAATCCCGTATTTAGTACCTTTAAAAATGACTTCACCATAACAGGATATAGAGTTGTCTGTGATGTGTCTTTGTGATCGAGTCTGAACATTTTCACATACAGTATCTGGCCAGAACGCAAACTGTGAAAATGACTTTATGGGAAGAATAATTGTTGACTCCTGAAAGAAATTCTGTATTTTTACTTTTCTGTCTTACTCAAAAAAAGAAGTACAAAATGTGCCTGTAGTCTTTTTTTATTCTCCCTCTTCTAAACACACATACACACACACCTACCTGTGCTCTGAAACACTCCGGGGTTACAGCGACAGTATCGCAGGGCGAACGCCTCCATCATGCGGTCGATCTTCTGAGCCTCACCGGGCAGCCTGAAGCTCCACAGGAACTGCCTGAGAGCCTGAACCAGGTTCAAGTCTGAGAACTCGTGTAACTCCAGGAAGGCGTGCAGAACCTCGATGTTGAAGTCATCTCTGCACGACACACACAAACACACACCCACATGTACACACACACAGGAGCAGTAAACAGAAAGACAACAGGATCAGGAACTGAATGCAGCTCTGTTTAGCTCATAGAGCTGGCAGCTAAAAGAGTTGGATGTAACGAATCAGATAAAAACAGATTAATGGATGATCTTTTAGAACTGCTAATGCACCATAAGCTCATATACAGTATGAAGTACACAAATAGTATATTGTTAGGGCCTGATTTGTCCTCAATACTGCTGCACATGTATTAACATGTACAGCTCTGGAAAACATTCACAAATATCTAGATTATCCATTTTTTAAAGAACAGGCTCTCGGCCTGTTATCATTACTCAGACGACATTTTGAACATGTCACAGTAGGAAAAGCACAGGTGTACATAACAAAATTAACAATCGCTGAATTCCATTTAGCTGCTTCGGGTTCAGGGTCCTGGTATCGTGCATGCTGGCTCACTGTCATGTTTTACTGGGACACTTGAATAGAAAGAATTATTAGTAACACCTGTGCTCTTCCTGCTATGACAAGTCAAAATGTCCGCTGTGAAAAATCAGTTCGTCATTAGTATCACTTACCTCTCCCCTAGGTAGTCGCCGATAGCGGTCTTATTGAGCCCCTCACCCTTGTAGAGAAACTGGCCGATGTCATCGCTGGTGTTTTTCAGCAGGGAGCTGTCAATCAAGAAGCGAATCCCCTGATGGACAAATTCATCAACACATAACTCAGTCATTCACTAAAAATACAAATACATTGAATATTAATGATAAATAAAATATTTAAAAGATCAGACCAGGTAAAGAAAATAGTTTTTGTCGAGTGAGGTACAAACACCAAGTGATCATATGTATCACTTGTTATTTCAATTTAAAAATCACCATCAATTGATTGTTACATGAAGAAAGGAAAAGCCTGATTTATTCTCACCTTCTTGGGGTCCATGTTGAACTTCTTTCGGCCCATGGCCATTTGTTTATTCCTCTGCATGCTTTTCCTAAAAACAGAGAACAGAAACTTAATACATTGCTCTGCTAAATAGAAATTAACAGCAATTTTTCTAATTGTTTAAGTTATTTATCAAGCAAAAATGCTTCTCAAATGTGAGGCTTTTCTCTGTTGTACATCATAGTAAACTGAATATCTTTTTTGAGTGTGGAGATTTATTCTCAACCTTGGAGGCACATAACCCACAGCCCTCTTTATCTGAAGGAGGTGAAGCTTTCAATACAGTTGAAAGCACCCAGAATAGCAAAGTAAGCAGACCTTGTGTTTAGAATATTTACCACTGAATATCTTTTAGTTTTGAACTGTTGGTTGGATAAAAAAAGCAATTTGGGAAAATTACTGTGAAGGCTGTTTTTTCTGACATTTTATAGACTTGAAACGGTCATTAGACAACATATCCGACAGATGAATCGATAATGTAAACAATCATTATTTGCGGCACTGATCCCACCAGGCAGTGGACTCAGTGGTTCTGAGTGTCAGGCTGATTTTTCTCTTTCCCTATGAATGCACTTCCACTCAAAAAAAAGCTGAGTGGACCACAGTTGCCCACGCACAAGCACAGAAATGGTCGAGAGCTACTTTACCTCTCTTCAGTCAGGCCCAGGTTTTCAATCTCATTGGTCACCTCTGCTATCTCATCCTTCAGCCTCTGAGAGCAGACAGACAGAGAGAGGAGGAGAGTGAAACAACGATATATACAGTACATGTGATGTGTCTGTGATGTCTGACCTTTCATATAAACCTTTGGAGATGCTTTGATCTCACAATGCATTACACATGGTTGTCTGTTCCAGCTACATCTCACTGACCAACACATTCAGACAAGCACTTTTTACAGAAGAGATGACCCAGAAAAAAACACTAAAAGTGCAGGCGTGATTCACTCTCTCCCAGGCCGACTCATTCTTCCTCTCGGCAGGAGTTTTGTGGAACAGCCGCCTTCTGCAGAAAATCCTCTCTGGGAGCTGTAGCACCTGTTCTGGGGTCAGAGCTGACCACCCTTACCCTGTTTCTCTCTCCCCTGTGCTGACCCAGATTCATCAGCCTGCCTCCCCCCCTGACGCCCTCCCCGGGCTGTTTGAGTGTCTGGTGGGGAGAGACGGGAATATGCAGGATCAAAGACTTTGACTGGCTTAGCGGAGCTGCTCCGGAGAGCTCAGAGGTTGTGGGAGGAAAGAGGAGAGGAGAGAAACAGATGGAGAAACACTGAGCCCAGCAGAAAAGATAATGACTAAACTAAACTAAGATAATTATAGAAGAGAAAGAAGTAGACGAGGCCGGTGTCTCAGATTCAGTCAGTGAGTGTGTGTGTAATAATATGTAATATGTGTGAAAACAAAGTAAATAGTTTCTGGATTCCTGCATGTGCGTTTCCATGGTAACACCCCCTTATAAACGTACAGCGTCCTCTGTCTCCATTACTGGAATATTTCATGGCTCATTACCCATCAGCCCCCCAGGGCAACACAGGGCGGGGCTTCGAGTAGAGAACCGCCGAACTAGAGTCGACCTCGGTAATAAACTCCATCAATCTAGTCGCACAGCGTCGCTGCCCGGAGGCCATGTTTGTGTTCGTCTTTGTGTTTGTTTGTGTGTGTGTGTGTGTGTTTTGGATGTCCACCTTGCTAACTGAGGACTAGTGATGGGGTTTAATAACATTTTATCAAATCTGAATCCTTTATAGGATCTTTTTAGGTAGTTTGTTTGATAGACCTGGTCTCTGAAAATTCTCCTGACCCAAAGTCCAGGTATCACTATCGGTATCGGGAAAGTTGGATCGGTGCATCCCTAATATCAACAAACCATTATGTTGATAAAATCCAACAAACGGCCACATACATACGAGATGCTGGCTGGGTAAAAGGTCATTATTGGTTCTTTTATTTAACTTAAAGCCTTTATTTATCTACAATTTATGTTCATGATGATAAGGCCAGCTATTCCCTTTCTATCTAATTTTGCAAAACAAATGTGCCCAGCTAAAGAGCTGACACAGACAATCTCACTAATTTATTTAAGGTTGAAGGGGGGGACTGAGGCAGGGGGTCAAACTGTCCCTCCAGGCAGAGAGAGCTGGAGGACACACATACATATATACACGAGGTCCACCCCCCTCGTACGCATGCAACCCACACAAAGAGGATCATCTGTCTTGAATGCGTACAGTAACGCTCCGCTGGTCATACGCCTATATACCCCCCCTCCAAACACACACACCTCCCTAGGCACACTGGTCTAGACATTGAGGTTCAAATCTTCTCAAGGACACCGAGAGAAGAAAGAACTACCTGATGTGATGTTCAGACAAAGAGATCAAAATGAAAAAGCAAAGACTGAACTGTATGATTTTGCAACTCTTTGAAATAATTCAAATATTTTAAAGTAGGGGTGGGGTAAAAAAAAAAAAATCTATACAGCATAGTATCGCAATATTTTGCATGGCATTATAGTATCGATACACGGACGTCAAGTATTGATTATTTATTATATAAACTATTAACTATTAATATCTGTCTTTCAGAGGTTGTAGCGGACTCAATCTTAAAGCTAGAGAGAAGATACTGGTATCATATGAAACTAGAAAACCTAAGGAATCCATTGGTACCAACTATGTCATGTTGGCCTTTTTTTTTCCAATATCGGCAAGGAAAATCTGGTATGGCCAATTTCAAAAGGGTCCCTTGACCTCTGACCTCAAGATATCTGAATGATAACTCTGAGAAGAGTGAAAACTATATCTTATAGAAAGGCAAAGTCCCTACCCTTCCGGTGGACCACCATGGAACCTTGTTTGGGTTTGAATTGTGCCATGAATCGAATATATGATGTTAGTCAATTTAAAAGAGTCAAGAAAGTCGCAGTTTGCTGTAATACTGTTGAAGTATAAGACTGTAAAAATACGTTATTAGAAAGACTACTAATCAGCCAGATTAACTGAAAACACCTGTGTAGGTGAGGTGTTCAGAGGCTTTAAACTATTTCTGTTCAATAAAAGTAACCTCGGCTGTGAAATGTACTGTCGTAGTGGTCTTTGTGCTGGGGAACCCATAGTGCCAGCGTGACTGCTACTCTTGTTTTTAGTACTTTCCTTCCACTGTAGCTCAACAGAGAAACACAAAGACGTAATTTCCTTCTAAAAACACAGTAACTTTGGAGGACATCCTTTTGATTTGTCTAACTCAGACTGCTGAAGCCTCATATAAACTTTTAAATACATGTTTTGCACAGAATGAGAACTTTGTATTTTATCCCCTATCACTTACATTGTAAAAACTGCAAACCTATCGTTTAAAAAAGATGAAATGTTAAAGAGAAAGAGACTTCAGACTTCCAGACAGCCGCAGGGTTTTACAGCAGGGACAAAAACAAACTTCTCTTTCATGGTTACCCTGTTGAGGAAACATTTTGTCCAAGCAGCTGAGGACAGGAGGCGGGCCCAAGAAGTTGAATTCCAGATGAAGGTTCAACAAATTGATTAAAGAAATATAAGTTGTGTAAGGGAGTAGAGTATGTGTTATTACTTGTATGTCCTGCAGTAGCTCTTGTTTTCTGCGGCGGATGCTTTCCAGCTCCTGTCTCTCCTCTGGACTGAGGTCATCAGGCACTGAGGAGAGAAAGACATGTAGTATAAAGATCAAATATACTGACACACACACATTAGATATACTGTACACACACACACACACACACACACACACACACACACACACACACACACACACACACACACACACACACACACACACACAAGGAAGAGAGACCTGAGAGTCCCACTGCTCTGGGTCACTATGGCAACACAATCTTTGATCCATCAAATTAACCTCAGCATCCAAACCCCAAAGTGGAGGATGAAATCAATCCCCTTTTGTCTTAAACTGATGTACACACACAAGCTGAAATGTGATGACTATTGGTTATAACATCACTGACAATAATTCAGTAAAGAGGAAATGATA
This sequence comes from Sebastiscus albofasciatus, assembly GCA_916701655.1. NCBI lineage: Eukaryota > Metazoa > Chordata > Actinopteri > Perciformes > Sebastidae > Sebastiscus > Sebastiscus albofasciatus. The sequence goes on along the minus strand of CAKAOI010046263.1, from coordinate 11,861 downwards.
ACTTCTAAACACTGAAAAATGTCAGCAGTCAGTGTTGTATTTTGACCAAATACCATAAAGCCTAAACGTGAATAACTGTGTACAAATCAAACATGTTTTCACAGATTTTCAGCTACATTTCTGGTGACATTTAAATGGAAATTAGGGGTGTAACGATTAGGGGTCGGGGGGGAAAAAATAGATTCACCTATGTATCGCGATTTTTATTTATACGATTTGTAAATTTATTTTTTAATGCCAGAATCGATATATTTGCTTCATTTGAGTCTATGCAGAGGTAGAAGGGAATTGCCACTTTTATTGTTGTAGTCTGAGTAACGTGATGTCATATACGTCCCGTATCCATCAACCAAAACAAACCGCAGTGAGCCAAAAAGTAGAAAAGGGTCTGCAGGGATATGACCTGTTACGCTGTTCACCTCGCTTAGAGGGCATCCTTTCCATAATAACACTACTTTAGGAGCAACGGAAGTCAGACGGCGGCTAGCGGTACCACGGTTTTGCACTCGGTGGTTCACGTTACCGCAGTTTCACAAGCATGTCAGAGAACTTAGGTGGCCTTGAGGTAACATAAAAACATGAAAGGCTCTCTCTAGAGCCAGTGTTTGGTTTGTCCATTCTGGGCTGAACACGATTCTTAGTTTCAGGTGATTATACACTAATGAAAACATAGTTATGAATATTATATTCCATTTCCACTAATAGATCCCCGAAATGTTACACACTGTATCTTTAACTGTACATAAACAGGTGCGTACTCTGAGTGTGTGCCCACAGAGGAAGGAAATGCGTGTGTCTGATACTGACTTGTGGTTTTTCTTAAGAAAAATTTAGTGAGAAAAAAATGGAAAGAGAGCTTACGTTCCAGTAATAAGAGAAGGAATGCAGCATGTCGAGTTATGGTGCCGATCTGCATATTTCATGTTTCAAACGTCACAACTCTGCACTGTCAACTATAACTAATTAATGTTCCTCTCCACTAGGCACCTCATAATAAAGCTTCTGCTATGGCTACTTTCTAAAAACGCTTTAACTGGTGACAAAAGGCGAAGAAAAGGCACAATTTATGCTGGGTAACAAGGTGCCACAGAGGACATATGGAGCTGCTGCTGTTTGTCTGCCTCATTAGAGGAGTCACGCTGAGGGATTTCAGCACACTGTTCGCTTCATCATGACCAAGTTACTCAGCGTCAACCTCTGGAGCAACTAAGAAACAAAAGAAAAGAAACTATTCATGTTTCATCAGCAATGCAAGAAACTTCAACATTTTTATAACTTCACAAACAGAAGTCTGTTCAACCATATTAATGGACTTGTGAAGCACTGAATTTGAGCATTATATCATTTTGGCACTTACAGTTCACCTTGGACAAAAAAAATCCTAACCTAAGGTCAACTAGCTTTTTCCAGAGCTACTGTTGTTGCCTGTTGGGCTTGAGTTTGCCATGTTATGATTTGAGCATATTTTTTATGCTAAATGCAGTACCTGTGAGGGTTTCTGGACAATATTTGTCATTGTTTTGTGTTGTGAACTGATTTCCAATAATAAATACAGTATATACATACATTTGCATAAAACAAGCATATTTGCCCCTCCTATGTTGATATTAACTACTCGACAAATTGTGAAAAAATGTGCGATTAATTTGCGATTAACTATGGACAACCAAGCGATTAATCGGGATTAAATATTTTAATCAATTGACAACCCTATTTTTTTTATCTTTATCTATTTATCTGTACTTATTTTTGTTCTTGTGCTGCTGCAACACCCACATTTCCCCTCTGGGCATCAATAAAAGCTTATTTTATCTTAACTTGTTTTCTTAATTAATCATTTGGTCTATAAAATGTCAGGAAATAACAAAGAATCTTAAGTTCCCCAAAATTGGCATTGACAAAATGTTTGTTTTACCCAACTAAGAATATCCAAAAAGTTAATCATAGAAGACAAAAAAACAGCAAATATTCACATTTGAGAAGCTGCTGAATTTTAGAAATCTTTGCTTAATAAGTCACCTAAACTTTTAACTGAATATCTAAATTCTATCAATTAGTAAATTAACAGACTAATTGTTCCAGCTCTACAGTACATCTATACATATGATAATTTTATAATTAATATTGTAAACCCTTTAAACTCCATCTCAGGACATGCAGACCCTTCTGACTATGTTCACGGAAAATGAAGTCCAAGTTGGCGCGACAGGTGCCGCAGCCTTGGATAGTGATATTATTTACATACTGCAAACACACAGACAGTGACGCACAAGTTCGCTCATCACATACACATACTCCTCACCCACAGAGAAGGGTTTAAGTAGGACGGAGCAGCTCTTATTATAAACCAGAGGACGAGAATAACGCAGCATTGTGAGCAGAGAGGCAGTGAAACTGACATTCACACTAACTTCCTCTCTCTGGCTTTTCATTTAGAGAGAGGAAATAAGAGCAAGTGGATGAAACGCTGTCATATCATCCTCCTCTCTAGCAAACAAACACACACATTCCGGTGTAAATAACAACATGCGCCTTCAACCAGCTGCTCTGCATAGTCTCGAGGTCAACGAGTATGTGTTTGTGTTGGCAAGTAATGGGACACCTTGTCGTAGCTACACTGCTGATGACCAGCTGCTATGGACAACCTACATATCCAGGCATAAAGTTCACCCTTTATCCTTCTCCTTCCACTCTCTTGTTTGTAAGCTATGCAACACATAACATTCTCTGAGGAGACAATGCCCTACAAAAAATAAAACCATGTGTATGTTCTGGCTGGGTTTCCGGCTCTTTCATGAGGTTTCTGAGGGAGACGTCACAACACACATGCACACACACTCATTCAGATAAGTTTCTGCAAAACAGCTCTGATGCAGAAGTTATGATGACGCACTGAACACCTACACATTTGTGTCACAGTCCTGAGGTTCGTACCAGAGAAAGCGCCTGTCTGCTGCTGAGTGGTTTCACCACAAGTCTCAATGGTCCCAGTGCAGCTGTTTGATTCTCACTTCAGTTATTTTCATAGAATCCACAAGTCTAACTGAGTCACCAATCCCAGTACAAAACAGCCTGCAGTCCAATCTGGTTTCTCCAACAATAATCCAGTTCTGCCCGAGCCCTCCAATGATCCCAATCCCAATCCTGTGGTCCTCTAGTCCAGTTTCCCTGCTCCTTAATCCTCAGGCACTCATTCCAGCAGAGGAGAGAGGAGGGGAGCAGGCCTGCAGCTAAATGAGGATGAGGGCAAATGTGTGTGTGAGGGGAAAACCCTTGAACTCCCATCTCTCTCCCCCACCTCCCTCTGTCCATTTTGACTCCTCCCTCCCTCAGTGGGCAGAGCATCAAACACAGGCTCCCCCGCGTGGACACTGGTGACCCAGGGAGAGGGGGGAAAAAAATCGATTCACCTATGTATCTACTATACCTTTAAATACACCTATTAAATACAACATAAATACACCTATTTTTATGATTTTGAAATAGATTCTTTAATGCCAGAATCGATATATTTGCTTTATTAGAGTCTATTTGGAGGTAGAAGGAAGTTACCACTTTCATTGTTGTAGTCTGAGTAACGTGACGTCATATCCATTCCGTATCCGTCAACCAAAACAAAGCACAGCCGGCCGAAACGACAAAGCAGAAAACGGCGGACAGGAAACGTTATCGTATCGCGATAACGTGCGGTCAAGCCAGCCGTCACTCTCATCTCTGTGGTCAAATCGTCTGACGCTACAACTGTAGAGCACCCATATACTGACATTTATGTTAACTGCATTCAAACAGGCCCAATGGATGTATAAAGAACCCGGAGCTGACGGGAGAGCTAGCGAGAAGTTAGAGGAAGTATACACGTGTGACTACGTATCGAATCGCAATACATATCGAATCGGCAGATAGGGTGTCCTCCCAGCCCTAGTAAGGAGGTGCAGTTTTGTTTCTTAAAAGCAGTGTTTGTTGAAGAAATGACGAGGGTGCAGGCATGACTCACATCTCCTGGACACCAACAACAACCAAAAACGCAGGAAGAAACAAATTACCAAACAACAGCTCTCTGTTCTGGCTAAATTAAATCATACATACGTGATCCTGCTTATCACATGTGCTTATTCATAGAAAACATCACATACACCAACAAGAGCTCCGTCATTGTTTCACCCACAGGACTGCAGCTGACCCAGGACCCACGGCAAAGAAGTTATGACTAGAAAATCCTCTGTGTTTTAAGATTGAGAGTTTCAGTGTCTGGCACTGTTCACAAGGCAATAATTGTCCATTTCAGTGTTCACAAGGCGATAATTGTGTGTTTGAATGTTCCCTGGCCTTGAGGATAACAAGCTCAACAGGGTGATATAATCCTGCGGTTATGGTAAACTCCCTGGTGACTGAATAAGGACGCAGAAACAAATCCAAGCAACAGGGGAGAACAAACTGTGCCTTGACACAGAAAAAGAAAAACATCCTTGTAAGTGACAGAGAGAGGAAGTGATGGAAACTTCAGCTTCTCTCTCTCAGGGTGGTTAAGTCTTTTAAAGTGATGTATCTGTCAGGTGGGGAAAAAGCTAAATTGACTATATGCTTAAAAATAAGGCAGCACTCACTCTGTCAAGTGGAAAAAAACGTTATGAAATGCTTCCTGTACTGCTGGTAGTTTCCTACTTGACAGCAGCTACCAATTTATGTTACCATTTTGATAGCTTTTTCCCTCCCTGACAGAATGAGTCATCTTAATTTAAAGCACATTTAGAGATCTGTTTTGACTGGTTTTCCCCACATGACAGAATAAGAAACCTCACTGTAAAGCACATCCTGTAAGAGAGGCTAAAATTGCCAAAAGGAAACTCTAGTGCAGCTGAGAGGAAGCCGATTTATAATCCAAGTAAATTGTTATACTTTTGTGGCAAATTATCCCTCTCTGTACTGACCTTTTGCAGTCTCTTCACAACCCTTCTATCGCTGTTAGTGTCCAACACTTTGGTCACAAATTGGGGAAAATGTGCAGAGCAGAGACTGCAGCCAAAAGCCAAAATATTTCTCAGAGCAAATCCTTGATTTCTAACCAATAAATGGGCGCATTGATTGTATTTATAAATTACTCTTTAATACTTATAAACAGTAAATGTAATGATATTCATATTAATATAATTTTTTTTTCTCCTTTTCTTTTCAAATGCTTCAGGAGAAATCTGTTAAATATGGCTCATGTGTTTTTTTTTGTATTTGTATGGGAGAAAGAAAAATAAATAATAATAATATTATAAAATAAAATAATAAATTAATTAAATTAATAAATAAAAATAAGAAAGAAAGAAAAAGACAAAGAAATTTAAAAAATATAAAATAAAAAATGACAAAATTGATTTAAACAAAATTAAAGGTAAGGTAATGCAGGTCAGCAGAGAGTAAGGCAAATGCTAAAATACAAGTATGCTACACCAATAATAATAATAATGATATGATAGAAAATAACTGGGGCTGTCCCGAATACTATTTTCTGGGTTTCGAAGCTTCGGTGAGAAATATTCGAAGGTATTCGAAGCTTCGGGACAGCACCGCTGCCACACTACTGTACACACAGTGGGATTATTCCTTATCTCATGGGCTATACTGGGATTTATTCTTAATTATTAAATACTTATATACTCATACAGATTTTTAGGTCGATTACCATGGCAACGGTCATTCAGGCTATCCCTAAAAATAACAAAACATTATTCCTATTCCTGTTTTTTCATGTTATTATTACATTAATTCCACGTATAACCATTGTTATTATATTCACAATTAAAAAGGCAAAAAGAAAGAAAAATAATAATAATTTTCTGAGGAAGCTACACTATGGCTTATTGAGTAACCCAATAAATGGGTGCATTGATTGTATTTATAGACACATGAACTATAAAGTGCTGCACAATAAGCATAAATCCCTCATGAGGTCTGGCCTCAATCCAGATTAATAATAAAGGCTCCCTTGTGCCAGTTAATAAAGACTGCCAAAGAGCATTAACAACCCAGTCAGAGGAGGACTTGTTGCTTTAGCTCTGTAGTGAGGAAATTAAAACACATTAAAACTAGCAGGTACTCAGACAATACGTGACGTTACGTGATGACGTCACTTACATAGTGATAGGTGAAGTTAGCTAGTGAAGCTAACCTGGTTAGCCTTTGGTTAGTTTATATTAAAGCGGGTCAGAACAACTCACCAACTCCGTCTTCAGACTTTAAAACCATGTCTGCGCTGTTGGTGAACGCCGGCTCGGAGAATAGCGCTAAATATTTCACTTTAAAGTAGTTTTAGACGTCTAAATGTGTCGGTGATTCCTCTCTGTCTGACCGTTACAGACTAACTGTTAGTGAATACTGAAGAGACAGCCGGTGGAGGGCAGGATGACGTAGGCGAGGCTTCAACCAGCAGCCAATCAGAGAGCAGATCAGCATAAACAGACTTCTATCTGTCTGTCATAATATTCTATCTATCTATCTATCTATCTATCTATCTATCTATCTGTCTGTCATAATATTCTATCTATCTATCTATCTATCTGTCTGTCTGTCATAATATTCTATCTATCTATCTATCTATCTATCTATCTGTCTGCCTGTCATAATATTCTATCTATCTATCTGTCTATCTATCTGTCTGTCTGTCTGTCATAATATTGTATCTATCTATCTGTCTATCTGTTTATCTGTCTGTCTGTCTGTCTGTCTTTTTATCTGTCTGACTGTATATCTGTCTGTCTATCTATCTATCTATCTATCTATCTATCTATCTATCTATCTATCTGTCTGTCTATCATAATATTGTATCTATCTATCTATCTATCTATCTAAATAACATATTATGACAGTAAGTCCCTTTTTAAGTCAAATTTATG